>VYWZ01000046.1:0-15456 GCA_008711595.1 Fusarium xyrophilum | reverse complement strand
TTATAGCTATATAACCTATATAGCTATAAGACTTTTAATTGTTAAGTTCTTTATTAGATTAATAAGGCTATTTTTAGCTTACTTAGCTAGCCTAAAAAGACGGGTAATTAGTTATACAATCCTTCTCTTTTAGGATCTAAGGTTCCTTTCCTAAAAATGCGCCTCTACATACCCTATAGGCTTAACATTACACACCTATATCTCAACAGACTTTATTTTAGCAGGCCGGCCCAGCTGGTCGTACAACCACCTAGTTACTCCGTACTTTGATGTTTTGATCTAGTCCAATGGATCGACACCCAGCCTCTTCTAAAGCGCTACCTTAACACGATTTATCGACTGCTGCATATAAACTTCACGCGACTTCGGCAACCGACATCTTCTTCACTCTCTCTTTATTTCTTCTGCAAAATTAGTGGAACAACCCGGTGCCGTCCAGAACCAACATTATTACTCTTCTGATTCGAAATCTTTCGACTCCCAGATGCAATTCGAATAAAGGACCTGGGAGCCCTTTGTATACAACATGACATTCTCATCGCCCGCGAAGCGCAATCAGTTGCTTTCCAGCCCGGATCGCAACATAGCAGCAACTTTCCTTCTCGACTCGCGAAACACTGAACTGAACCATAGGGATGCTCTGGCTGCTGCACAACTAGAGCATGACCGCGTACGGCAAGCAGCTATACGGGTTTATGAGCTTCACGAGCTACAAGAGGAGCACAAGCGCATAGTTGCCGAGGAGCGCAGAGAGGAGGAGAGGCTCAAGGCGGAAGCTGCAGTAGTCGCGGAAGAAAAAAGACTACGGGAACTCAAGGCGAAGACGGTCCCTCGTTTACCCCCAGAGCAGCCTGCACCGAAATCACCTCCAGCCAAATCGGAACCTACGAAGACGAACGGAGCAACTCAAATTCAAGACGCAGCACAGGGCTTAGATGCAAAGAAACCCGTTGTCTCTCCTGCGTCGGTCTCGGCATCAAATTCCGCGACGACAGCAAGTTTTACTCAAACGAAACCGAGCAACCCGTTCGGCACCACACAACCTGCTTCTCAAAGCCTATTACAGAAGCCAAACGGGTTTGGAACACAATCTACAGCCCTAGCTGCTACAAGCATTGCTCAGTCTGCAGTCACGTCCGCAACACCCGCAGTACAGCCTGTGCAGTCTAAATCCGCACCCAGCATCGACCGCTATTCCCAGATTCACCAAGAGCTCAAGAAATTACGAAAAGAGTTGCAAGCTCAATCCAAGGTCGCCGGGTCGCCTCTTAAGGGCAAGCTCGGTGCTGCTCGACGAGAGATTCGAGTTGCGATTGGTCAATTGACGGGTGGAAAGGGTGCAAACGCTCAACCTGTAGGTCATAGGCATCGATTTTGAGACCATTGCTGACACTTTCCAGATCAACAAAATCACGGCAGCACTGAAAGAGGCTTTGGAAGGCCGAATACCAAGTCCCCCGATTGATGTTAATCTGTTTGTGGTTGATAAAAGAGAGCCCGTTGAAGACTCTCCAAACAACGAGGCTACTCTGCCCTCCCTCTTCATATATCTCATAAACATCTGCGCCAAGGGTATTGTCAGCCAGTTCATTAACGAGGGCGGCGCAAATCCTCAGTCAGCAGACCCTGTTGGTGTTTTTGCAGCTCATATCTTCTCCACCAAGGAATTCCAATGGCGAGGCCAGTCTTTGGTCGATATTCTCATGGCCAAATATCGGATAGTGTGCCCAGTGCTATTCGGCCATAGAGGCAGTGACAAAACTGAACGCGGCCGTATGGCAATCGGCTGGAAGAAGGACGGGCCATCATGGATTACCGAACAAAGCCATAACGATAGGATGACTGGCCTAGGCGCCGGCTTTGCTTCTCTATCTTTGAGAGATTTCGGCAAATCCTCCAAAAAGAATCCCTACCCACCCACAAATTACTGGAGGGCGTTCGCTTACATTGTCAACTCACCGCCCAATGAGACGTCAAATACTCAGTATGTGGTGCTGCGATCCATGATTCAGGGACATGAGCAGCGTTTTCTCAATTTTTACGGCAAAGCAGCTTTGGCAGCACTACGACTTGCTCTCGTTGAGTTTCCCAAGAAGGCACCGCAAAATGCGACTGCTGCTGGCTCCTTGGCGGCTCTGGCAGATGTGCTCAAGACTGAATCCGGTTTGATCTTGACCTAAGAAGTGAAAGACGCCCTGCTGTATGATCAACCGAATACCAACTCAAAGAGACTCTCGGCCAGGATGTTGAAAATTTACGAAACTGAAGGCCATCATACTGCAAGATGATTCATTCTAGGCATCGTTCTTGGCGGTATGTTGAATGTTTGATATACTTGTTCAATTATAAGAGGCCATTGGGGTACAGAATGGCCGCTGCTGCTCTATCCTTGTTTGTAGTATACAGGTTTAAGACAAAAAGAAAGAAATACCCGGACCCTACATTGGTAGTTATTAAAGTGATCCCAGCCTAAACTCCAAATTCCCCAGATATCATAGCGTCATAAATGCTCTTTACAGCAGAGCTATGCATTTGTCGTTTGGTCTGGATGCAAGCATCACAGGACTAGGAGGAGAACCAACAGTAGGATGAGGACGAATATCAGAGCCGCTATACAGCAACTGCTGTATCGGTCCTCGTTCTGCCGCATCACATACTGAAGTTTCTGAACGCCTGTTGCCAACCGGCCACCAACGCGATCAGCCACAGTATCTACCTCCTCCAACATCTCACGCTGCTCCTCGAGCTCTCTGCCCATATCATCCGCCTGGCGACGTAAGTTACCCACTGTTCGAAACACGCCGTCTAGGTGCTGATCCTGCTCGTGCATCATTTCCATCTGCTGCTGTTGCTCGAACTCGGCGTAGTTGTCCTCGGCATCACCATCAATGGCAAACGCATTCGGGTCAGGTAAATCGCCCGCGTCCACTTTTTTGGCGAGCTCATCGTGCATATCATCGATCTCGCCGCCAACCTCTTGCACGAGTCGTCTTCGTCGCGTGACTTCATGTGGTGATAGCCCAAATTGCGAGGGTTCGGATTCAACAGCTCGAACAGATGCAACCAGATCTGCTAAGTCGTCGGCAAGGGAAGACAAGGCGGACTCAAGATCGGAACGAGCTGATGCGAGTTCAGGAGAATTGGCATCCGTGGAAAGCGAGCGGATCCGGAGATATGATGCAAATAGAGGCCGGGCATTCGCCATCTGGTTGAGAACATCTCTGTGCAGTTCTTGTTAATGACAACAACGAAGCACCAGAGAGACGAAGACGTACTGTTGGACCTGGAGGAAAGGATCCTCGTCGTTGGTAGAGGACATCATCCTGACAGCGTCGAAGTGACCATACGCAGTAAACACGATGTGCGAGGATTCTGCGCGACTTGGTGGAAAAGGGAGTGGATTAGTGAGTATTAGGCCAGGTGTTTCACGGTATTCGGGAGGCTGCGACAACGAGGTTCCGAGGGATAACGTTACGTGGACCCTGCAGGTGAGCTTAGCCCGGAAGTCGTCGGTGAGAGGCCAACGGTACGTATCTTCTTGGTTCACCGAGGACTCACATAAATTCGACCCGCACACTGAATTAAGAAAGATGGTTGTCGTTGAGAACTCCGCAAAGCTGCTTCCGAAGTCATGTTTTGAAAGCACTAAGTTATCTCATTGCCTCCTTGTTCGGATCAGAACGGCTCAAGTTCAGATATTTCCTCGAGCCTGTTGACAACTTCGTCATATACATACACAACTACTTTTAGTCTTGGGTCGACGGATTTTGCTACCGTTGTCCAGTAGCCAGTTTTTCCGCGCCAATATTCATAAGAAGGCAACATTCGGATAGCAACGGCAGGTGTGTTGAACTTTGTACGCGTTGATCACGCTTTATCTCGCAAGCAATCACACTGATGACTCTACAGGGTAGCCCACACAAACGTTGAATATGATACCAGAAAAACCCCTGCCATTCAATGGCAACTTCTCATCACCAGAGGAATATATCGATGAGCTTCTGAAATTTGTGCGAACATCTGAGACCTTTCAGATTCTCTGCGGCGGCGTCCATATCCTCGACTTTTTCACTATCGAGCCTGGGCTCTTTCACTATGCCATTCCCAAAGAGTGGCACGAATTCATTCTCTCAAGAAGTCTCATGGAGTTTCTTGACCTTCTCATGCGGGATGATTTAGACAATCTAAAGCTGGAAGGAGAGCAACCGCCAGCGGGCCTTATAGATTACATTGGAACAGTCCGTAATCTTTCTCTCGGCCGATCATTTACGCCCCCCTCGGAGAAACTGCCGGTTCTGCCACGGTCGGTGGCTGTGGGCATGAACGTCAAAAAGACTCATGAAGTTACTAACTTTGCGGATTACTTAGCTCGACTGTCAGAAGACATAAGTTCGCAGTGCGGCTATGAGATATCCCACTACGTGGACTTCGGCAGCGGCCAAAACTATCTGGGCCGGGCCATGGCAAGTGAGCCTTATAATAGGCATGTTGTAGCTGTCGAGGGACGAGAGAACAACGTCACGGCAGCGAGAGGTCTAGATGTGACTTCTGGATTAGCCGTTAAGCCAAAGGTCATGAGAAATAAGAAGCTATGGACGAAGATTCTAGAAGCGCGGGGGCCTGATGGTCAAGAGGACCCAGAAGCCTTGGCTAAGGCTATTCGCGAGGTTGCAGGAGATGAAGCTTTTGAGTTTAGACCCGTCAAAGAACTCGAAGCTGAATATACTGTGGGAAAAGATAAGGGGTCTGTTCAGTACATATCAGGCCGGCTGGAAACTGGCGACCTGGCCGACGTTATCGCCCAAATCAACCCTGGGAGTCAAACCAAAGACGAGAAGAAGGACCTAAGCCTGATGGCTATGTCAATCCATTCTTGCGGAAATCTGTCGCACTTTGGAATCAGGTCTCTGGTTCTCAATCCGGACATTCGAGCTGTGGCCATCGTTGGGTGTTGTTACAACCTGATGACCGAGAAACTCGGTCCTCCAACATACAAGTACGCCTTCTTGAGGCCAACTCTCCAAGCTGTCAATGGTCGGCTCGCTAGGGAATCAGAAAAGCATGACCCTCAGGGATTCCCGATGAGCCAGAAGTTTTCTGCATATCAGGGAGATGGGGTGCGATTGAACATAACAGCCCGCATGATGGCTTGCCAAGCACCGCAGAACTGGACCGAGAAGGAGAGTGCTGGATTCTTCTCTCGACATTTCTACCGAGCAGTCTTGCAAAAGATGTTCCTTGATCGGGGCGTGGTGAAGAAAGTGCGGCATACAGGTAGCCAAGAAGAACCACAGGCGGATACCGCAGCCTCAACCCAGGATGATAGTGAGAGCCCCTTCGACATCAGCACCAATCCAGTCATCATTGGATCACTCAGAAAAAGTTGCTACGGGTCGTTCAAATCCTATGTCCGCGGTGCGGTGGAGAAACTCACGACAAACAACGAGTATAAACAGTATGCAGGCGTGATACAGGAGAAGATGGGCGACATCTCAGACGAGGAGATCGAGAGGTACGAGGCCTTGTATCTGCCTCGGAAAAAGGAGCTATGTGCTGTCTGGAGCCTCATGGCATTCAGTGCGATGGTAGTCGAATCCCTTATCGTATCAGACCGGTGGACATTTCTGAGGGAACACGACGATCTCGTCCGTCACGCGTGGGTCGAGACGGTGTTTGACTATGAACAAAGTCCAAGAAACCTGGTTGTCGTTGGAG
The DNA here is from genome assembly GCA_008711595.1 of Fusarium xyrophilum. NCBI lineage: Eukaryota > Fungi > Ascomycota > Sordariomycetes > Hypocreales > Nectriaceae > Fusarium > Fusarium xyrophilum. Next base: position 9,741 of record VYWZ01000046.1, on the reverse strand, counting down.
TTAAGCGATGATTAAACTTTTGGCTAGGTCGTAATCGGATTGAACTGAATTGTCTGAAATGACGATACCCGATCATAGCCGCATCCCTGGACGAGGTCCTCTTTACTACGTGCAGGTATGTCCTTGATGGGGACTCGAGGAAGAGATGCAATTCAGCTCCTCGTTGCTAGGTGACGAAAAGAATATGTTTGTGTAAGAGGAACTGGTTTTGGTAAGTCGTCAGTTGTGGTTATTGGTGGTGCTAGGCAATATCGGGACGTGGCTGGCTCTCCGAAATGGGCGATGTCATGCATGAACCCCCTCCTCTTTCTCTCGACACTTCAGGAGTGACATTCTCAAGCGGATGACAGGACTGGAAGTTCTTAGGTCGATCAGTGGCACAGAACAATAGGAAATATATTTACCGGAACACGGTGTTTTCAGGTATCCGACCGTATACTCGCCAGATGGTAGTTCTGGCTCGCAAACAAAGATATTACCACAAGCAGTAGTTATCAGACGTCCCTCTCTTGAATCGTATTACAATATGATGAGGTGTAAGCCTCTACTCTGTACCTCGGAACCCTTTATCTCGTAGCCCACTTGGCGTTCCGTCCCACAAACAACAGGACAGCTGCCCCTCTTTGCTGATAGGCATTAATGAAACAGCATCCATTTTCGAGGGCGTGCTGTCTGTAGGCCTAGCTGCGCTGCCGGCTCAGTTTGATCATGGGCATGGCACATTGGTCGGCATCTGGTGTCGCATTCAACTTGTCAACTTCGTCATGGTGCCCTCTAGTCGGAAGTTGACAGCGTGACATGGACTGCGTCACTCGTAATGCAAGGCAAATCTCTAGGCAGGACGATGCAATGCGAAGCAAAAGCATGCCTACCAACAAGCAGGAGGTCACGCGGTGACTCACGAGTCCAGTCAATGGTGCTGCCATTTCTGAGCCACTGACAAGCGCGATAGAGAAGTTAAGTTTAGACAGGGCTCCCTATAAAAAGAGCTTTGGACAATGTTGCGCCCGCTGCACGGCCAGCTTTCGTGGGGTAATCACATCACCCTACATGGACAGTTGCACATGGATAATGGAATGAGATTTCTGAGATATCATGTTGTGGTATAGTGTCAGAATATACCGAGGTGAGATAGTTCAAATACAGCCGTATTTAGACGCGTGCAGCTGATGAGAGTCATGCGATGTGACGGCGACGGACCTGCTTAGAGACATGATAGGCAGCGTTTCATTAAGCCATCTTGATAATATTGGGGTTCCCCAACACGGGATTCGAAGCATAGCTGATGGATTCATGCATCATGTCACTCTTGTTCGTTGGTGCTGAAACCAAGGCAGCGGCTGTAGACCCAGGGACAGCTGACACCTGGAGGGGTCCGTTCGTGTGCTGTACAAACGTACAAGCTTCTCTGTAAGTATGCATGCATGCGACTGTGAGGCGAAGTCGTGCCATGGGATCATGGGCAGTGGTTTCGATGTCTCGGTCATACCGATCCAACGTTAGCAGTTGGGATGCCCGAAAGCTTGGGTTTCTAGGGTGTTTCCAATTGTGGGAAGCCACAGGATCCTGTAGCTAGGGTCCATCATCTGTCGTTGGAGCTGACCCGAGCTGGATCCATGGATGTCTCCAAGATGACAAGTCTGAATTGTGACGTTCCCAAGGTGAAGGAAAGGGCATTGTATGTCCGATAAAAATGTACATGTGACGGTGAAGAGGTGAAGCACAGCAAGGTAGGTAGCTGCTGGTCGGCGAGCGCCTTCCAATTGCTTGTTAGGTACCTTCCAGACCAACTTAAAGGAGGATGATCTTTGGATGCCTCACTTCTTATGGCAACATCACACGCTCTAACCGAAAAGCCATTGAAGCTCACCTCATTCTCATCAACAACCAACACCTATACATCGTCATTCTTTACAACCCTGTCGCTGGCCTGATGAATGCTTTCAGGCTCAAAGATCGGTTGCTTGTTGAATGGAATCAACAAAATACTACTCTTCAGCTGGCTTTTGCACCAGCTATGGCCTAGCAGAGGTTGAGCCGATCAAGGCAAGCAGCAGCTCTGTATCCCTCACAAGGACGCGAAAATGATCGAGACAGTGAATACTTGGCAGCTGTCAAGTTAGTAATTCTAATCCTGCAAGGGAATACGACCAGAAAACGTTATGATACAGTTCATCTAGCTCCTGGCCACTGCCATAGGCCATGGACCATGGTTCACATTCTTGGCTGTGACAATCGTCTACTCACTCGTACACCACAACACAAGGATCTCGTCCTCTTCCGATGAGGGCAGCTCACCACTTGCCTGCCCCCACGCACCAAAACCAACTTGATTCTCAGATGGGATAGGCTCCCTTGAGAGAGTGCTCCAGGGGCCTTGAACCTATCAGAACATCTATTCGTCGTTGACTGCTACATCACGAGCCGATCTCAGGACGATTGTGACGCCCTCATATCGAAGAAATATCAGATTTTTAATAGTAACGAAGTGAGAGCATGGTTGCCATGCGGCAGCGTTACACGGTACATTTCCCGGTGCTCTGTGCTCAAAGGGCCACAACTCAGACGTGTTCAGACATGGAGGACAGCCGATTCCTTCCAGCTTTGGCCATATGCTTCCTGCAGTCGTTGTCGTGGAACGACCTCGGCCACAATCATGGATGCCATCTGCACTTTACGGGCTCTGCCGTGCCTGAACAGAAGCAATATGTGTCTATGTGCATCCGACATTGGGCCAAGATCTGCAACTAAGCAGCCCCCAAGAGCATTTCCTGACGTGAATCTGTCCATCTCCCGTGGATAACGTTGATCAATGTTTTGCCGATGGAGCTCTACTACTGTACACACAGGCAAATGGCATTGTTCAGAGCACCTCGAGCTTGACAAACGATTAGCTGCCAGCATGGGTTTTGAAAGTCAAGCCGTCGGCAAAGAGAGAAGAGAGAGAGGTCAAAGCCACCTCAGTGCCCCGAAAAGAGCTACCAGTCTGGATACCCCACCTTATGCGTGTCCATCAACGTTTCTGCCGTCATAGCCAAGTCGGCCAACTGGACTAGTCCCCAAGTCGGCCATGGCGCCGGACCTGGACTCAGACGGCAAAACCCTGCCTGCAGGGCTGGGCTCGATCGAGGGACGTGCCCTTCCCGTTCGGCTTAGAGATAGTGATACTTGGAGCAGTTGAAGTCGCTCTTTAGTTAAAAGGAAAGATCAGGAAGAGAGTTAATAACGTGGGTTTACCCTTATCATGCCCTCCATTGTCTGGTCTGGTCTGGTCTGGTCTGGTCTGGTCTGGACTCACTTCTAACATTTCTCAATTCCCTCGCAAACCTCTTCGCCTTTCATAAATCCTGCCTGCACTCTAAACCAAACCAAAGTTTACCGGGTTTTCGGACACTGGCTGCTCCTTTGTCTCTTGTTCCTCTCCAGCTTATTAGCCCAAACCTTGCAACAACGCTGTGACCAAACATCTTCATGATCGAGCCAGTCACTCAACTTCTACAGAGTACATTGCGCCGATTTGTCGCAAGCTACAAAGCAGTTTCACTCTGCCAACTGTAGAACATTTGCATTGCACAAGGGCCCTGGACCTCTCCAATGCTAGCCGTTCATCATGAACGCGCAGGTATCATTTCTTGTAAGTGTTACGCCTTCCGCGCAAAAGAATTGATCCTTTGGTGTATCACTAGCGGCAGCAGTTAGAAGGAACTTTGCAAAGAACTACCTCGATCCTAACATTTTATCTCTAGGATGGCACATATACATTGATTCACATTCCTCTCAGCCTCTACTCGACCCTGCTCCAGCCAATCCTCCGAGTACTTCTGCCACAATCTCAGGGAACGGGAGGTCTGCGCGATTCCCCCGAGGACGAGTTGCAGGGTCTCACACCTGATGGCCAGCATGGCTTTCTGAATATTAGCATCACTCCTCTCGAGTGTTCTGTTGTCTGTCACACCTCATGGGCTCAAAATGTCTTCGAGCCAGTCCTCAAAGCTATGCCGCGCAACACTGCGAAAGCTGTTTCCGTTTCCAAAGAATCCTATATCGTACTTTCAGTCATAAGTGCTGGGCTCGATGCCGGCGGTCGTGTGATGGAATTGACCTCTCCGCTGGCCCTCGCTGGTATCCCCATCTTCTTCATCACGACATATTACTCAGACTTCATCCTGGTCCCTACAAAGGAGCGGGAAAACGTGGTCAAGTCTCTCATTGCAAAAGGCTTCGAGCTGTCCGACAACGAGTCCAACTTCATCACTTCCGCTGCCAATCACAAGCAGGGCCCTGGATTGTCTGTAACTTCTCTGCCACATGAAGGCCTCCCTCTCAATGTCGCTGAGTTGCAAACACGGATTTTTGGTACACTTAAGAAGAGGCATGTGGCGCCCCAGATTGAGGAAGCGCTTGAATTAGTGCAATGTTCCGGTCGCGAAGCATCGCAGCTTGCAAACTTCACCCATCAGAGGCCTTCAATCAGCCGCCACGCAACAGGAAACGGCCGCCGACCAAGTTGGGCAGACAACGTGGACACAAAGCTCTATACATGCATCATCTCAGCGCTCGTATCGCAGCCTCGATTTATGTCCGTCACTCTTGCTCAGGATGACCCGCCATCCCTGTTGCTCGACAAGAATCTTCTCGACATATTTGGTGACTCCCTCGTTGGGGACACAGATGCTAGCCTGATACCGATCTTCCTGGACTTGAAAACTCTTCCTCTGGAAGCCACGGGCATTGTCTGCGGCGTCGCTGGTATACTCGTACAAGACGCTCAGATAGCGGCGAGTTCTGAATTATCTTATCTCTCTACTGCTCAGGCAGGTGCTGTGATTCTTTCTGAAGAGCAGTCCGTCAGGGCCATGGGTATATTGAAGCCATTGCTCAGTGAAGAGCTGTAATGCTCTGAGCTTGATCAATGTACGTGCCGTAGAAGATAAGACTGTCACAAGGATGTAAAATTATGGAAAGCTCACAATCTCTGAGCAGATGACCAATGGCGCAACGGAGATGGCGTTTGTTTTCGAAGAAGCCGTGCTGTTGGATTTGTGTAAAATCATTATCTGACTTGAGAATTTTAGTGTTTTGTCAGAAGAAGAGATCCTGGAGATGTGCCTGGCTTCTATATTGATGCTTATGTTATATATAGCACGAAGTGGAACACTCTATTGCGGAAAGTCCCGCCGTTATATTTGGCTGCTTAGTTGTTTTTTGAGATATTGGAAGTACTCGAAGTTAGATTATTCATAAGGCATGCTGTGGTTCGAACTCCTGGCAATAATGACGCTCTGGGGTCGTCAAGTCTATCACTAAAATACCATCTTACAAAGTATCTTTGGCCAGTATATCGTTTCCCGCGACCTCACAAATCTTTTGAGCTTATCTTTACCAGCCATTGCTGTATACAGAACCCAGTCTCTCGAGAATCAAACGGTAAGCGAGCGAACTTGAAGCAAAGGGATCACGATATCGGGACCTCATTCATCACTTCCCCCTTTTCTTCTCCTGCTTCTCTTCTTTTACCAATCCGGACTTTACAAACCCGTCCCTAGCTACGGCATTGATGAGCGCAAACCTTCTAGGTCCTAGCTGAATACCGCCGTACCACCTCGTCACCACCACCATAACATCCCAGATATCCATGACCTGCATCAGATGCAACATCCTTCCACCAGCAGCTGTCTCGCCATCATCGTCGCAGTCCTGGAAACTCGTAGCCCCGGGCCCGCGGATCCGCCATGCTGTCATGTTGTGCGTGGCGCCGCGTATGCGTTTGTCTGATGAGAGCAAAAGTTGGACGTAGTGCCGAGCCTGATCTGGCGAAGTAACTCGTGCGACATGTGCCAAGAATGTTGATTTTGACTCTGTCACAAGATCGGATAGAACCCATTCCGGAGGGGGCAAGTCTGATTGCTCGTAGTCTTCTTCTTCAGGTGTCGATGGCGCTGGGGCCTCACTTTCGGGCTCTGGTTTCTGCTCCTCCGCACGCCGCGTGAACTCCTCCACGGCATCGAACAGACAAACCAGACCCTCTTGAAATACCTCGCCCAGAGCGTCTCGGAAAAGTGCCAGGTCACGAGCACCAGCGCCTTTGACACCACCAGAACTGTGGTGTGTACTGAGGGCACTGGGGGGCTTAGAGGGGTAATCAGACGGGAATCTCAGACGCAGAGAAGATGCATCGCCTGGAAGTTTGAGAACAAATACAGAGGAGTCGTCTTCTACCGGGACGAGGCTACCGTCGCCGTAAATGGAATTAATTGCTTCAATCTCATCCTGAAGTTCTTCGGACATCGTTCGGGCAGTGAGAGGTTGAATGAAAGGAGATTGAGGGTCTTGAGTTTTCAGTTTGTTAAAATCGTTCTAAGCCTTAGTATAGTAGGTCTCAAGAAAGAGTACATTTGAGATTGTCAAGGGAGAAAAAAACTCTTTTCATTGCAGGTCTAACAATATTCCAATGTTTCTTACAGTTAGTTGAAGCTGAGTGCACTTTAACCTGCAGAAACCCCACCTCAGCTCGTCCATTTCACCTCATTGATCCACTAAATCTCCATTACTCTCGCAGCTCTCTTATGTAGTACGTAGTATGCTTTCAGCAAACTATCTCGTGACATATAAATGACATATAGGGAAAGGCCTTGTAGTTAGAACAAATTGATATTGAGCGAGTACACCAGACTATGGGGCGGCGCAAACAGTAATCGAATACCGGTCATCTCCTGACCTATCCCCCAGCATGACCTATCTATAGCTTCAACACGGAAACAACCAGTAAGGCAACATTGGTATTACACTACTCGTCCATGACAGCCGCGAATTTGTCTGTCATCTTCTGTTGAATCTCCTCGTACTAGAATTGAGTTAGCACATGCATTGTGTTTGCCATCCAAGAACAACTTACTCTCTTGGAGATCACATCCTGGCCGTCGGTGGGAACCTCAAACTTCAACTGTCGTAGATTGGCTTGCAGGTCAGAAGTGGCCTCTCGTACCTTGGCCCAGCTCTGGCCCTGCGCGATAACCTTCTGGGCTTCGTCGTGGAAGCCCACCATGAGCTTCATCATCCACTCTGTCTTCCAGATAGGACAGAACTGGTCATAGTCCGAGTAACCGTTTTGCTGCAAGAAATCTTCCTTGATCAGGCCTGCAATATCCAGCGTAATCTTGTCAGGATCAGACAGGGCACTCTTTCCAACAAGCTGAACAACCTGGTCGAGCTCCTCTGAGTCAGACAGAAGTTGCTTGATGCGGTCGCGGAGTCGAGGGAAGTCGGGGTAATTCTTCTCGTAATACTTATCCAAAATGGTGTTATACTTGCTGTAAGATAACGATGTATTGATGGAAGGGAAATGTTTTCGCTGCGCGAGCTTCTTGTCGAGACCCCAGAAGACCTGCACAATACCCAGAGTGGATGTAGTAACGGGATCCGAGAAATCACCACCAGGAGGACTAACGGCACCGACGATACTGACACTGCCCTCGCGCTCGGGAGAACCAAGAGCCTGAACGCGACCGGCTCGCTCGTAGAACGAGGCAAGCTTGGCACCCAGGTAGGCGGGGAAACCCTGATCAGCAGGCATTTCTCCTAGACGACCAGAAAGTTCTCGAAGAGCCTCAGCCCATCGGGAAGAGGAGTCAGCCATCATGGCCACGTTAAGACCCTGGTCGCGGAAATATTCGGCAACAGTAATTCCAGTGTAAATGGAGGCTTCTCGGGCAGCGACAGGCATGTTCGAGGTGTTGGCAATGAGCGTAGTTCGCTTCATGATAGGCTCCTTGCGGCCATCGACCTCAATGGTGAGCTCGGGGAAATCCTTCAAGACTTCAGCCATCTCATTGCCTCGCTCACCGCAACCAACATAGACGATCACGTCACTGTTGGAGAACTTGGACACAGACTGACTAATGACAGTCTTTCCGCAACCGAAAGCACCGGGAATTGCGACGGTACCACCTTGAACACTAGGGAAGAGAGCGTCGAGAACTCGCTGACCGACAATGAAGGGCTGATCGGCGGACTTCTTGTCGTTGGAGGGACGTGGTACTCGGACAGGCCAGGACTGCATCATGGGGTACTCGGTCTTCTTGCCATCGAACTCGACCTCGAGGATGTTCTCGACGACGGTGTACTCGCCCTTAGCAGTGATTCTGGTAACTGTTCCTCGTGCACGAGGAGGGAACAGAATCTTGTGGGCTGCGAGGAAAGAGTTCTCGAAGACAGAGCCCCAGACATCACCACCGGAAAGGTGGTCGCCGACCTTAACGGAGGGTGTGAACTCCCACTTCTTCTCGCGGTCGAGGGCAGGGACGGCGATACCGCGGGGGATATAAATGGACTTGGCCATCTTGGAAATAGCCTCGAGGGGACGCTGGATACCGTCGTAGATACCGTTGAGGAGACCGGGACCGAGTTCGACTGACAAGGGCTTTCCGGTACGGGTAACAGGGTCACCCACCATGACGCCAGCTGCGATGATGATTAGCTTGTTATTGTTCTAGGTTCAGCGTGGGCTGTCATACATGTCTCCTCGTAAACCTGAATAGAGGCCTGGTCGCCACTGATTCGAATAACCTCACCAACGAGGTTATCATGTCCTACTCTGACCTACAATAGCGGTGGGTTAGATCGTGGCGGATGATGACGATGGAGATGATAGCAACTGACCAACTCGTACATGGCAACACCGATCATGTCCTCAGCCACGACGACGGGACTGTGTAAAGTCAGCATGACATATTGACAGTCAAAATATCGGTTCGAGTGTATTTTTGGGGATCGAGGATAGATCGCAGGCTGAAGGTAACGGCATGTACTGACCCAGAAATGGAGTAGATTTTACCTAAAGATAGTGTTAGCGACACCGCAAGGTGCTTGAACTTGGTAAAAGAACATACCGATTTGATATCCATCTTCCTCATTGGTCTTGCTGCTGTTATTAGCAGCCTTTGGTATTTTCTACAGGTGGCTGTAAGTCAGTATCGAGAACCAAGCAGCATAAAATGCGCCGCGTTGTCGCCAGCAAGCTTGGGGGAGGTCGGGAATCAACGCACAGGAGGCATCTTCAGCGACGAAACTGGCGCGTTATCTAATTGGAGATGAGGGGAGGTAGGAGAAGGCGGCGACTGAGGCCGGATGGAAGATGCTGTCGAACCGGGGGAGAGGGTTGACGAAGGAGGCGGCTGAGATGAAGGTTGAGGTGCTGATGAAGGTGAATATGGAGACAGAGACAGAGATGGAGATGGTGGTGGAGAGTTTGGCAGAGGCACTTGACGAGCTATGTCCACCAACGCTAAAGCTGCTGCTGTTGCTGCTTTCCCAGCTCTTGAGTGGAGCCAGGATGATGACGATGCTTTGCGGGTCGGGTCCCGAACAACAGCAACGTTGACGGGAGGTGCAGGGGCTCTGTCACTGAAGCTCCCTCTGTAACGGCTCCCTCTGGCCCCGGAGGCTGTGCTAAGGCTATCGTCGTCACTGTCGCTCCCTTGCTCTCGCTGACTGTTGTTGTCGTCGTCTTCTTCGCCTCTGGTGCGGATTAGATCCAGCAGGGAACGCCTCGCTCTAAGAGTAGGACGGATGCCGAGCATAAGCTACAATTGGTGCCTTTTTTGCGATAAATATTTTTGTGGTTTCAAGCTCAGAGAAGTGTAAGTGGGCGATCTGGAGGATGTTGTTGATTAAGGTAGATGGGAGCCAATTCTCCAACGGGGCATAACGTCCCCCACCTAAAGACTGGCCACCTCATTTTCA
>VYWZ01000045.1:0-14234 GCA_008711595.1 Fusarium xyrophilum | reverse complement strand
ATTAAAAATCGCCTTTAATAAGAGACCATGGCTTATATTTATACTTAAATAGAAAATTAATTAAATAAAAAAAAGAAAATTAAGATCTTAATAAGTTTATAAAGATAATAAGCTTTTATATAAAGATCTGCCTATAATGCTAAATAAGGCCTAAAAGTTATACTAAAAGTAAGCTAACTGCTTAACTAAAGATAATAAAAATACTTTTTTATTTTTATTTTAATTTAATATTCCTTTCAGTTAATAAAAGTATACTTAATTAAGTAATTAATAGTAAGTAAGTTAACATATCAAGGAAATAACCGCCAGCAGTTATATAGTTCAAGTTAAAAAAAAATCTGATTAAATAAGCAGTAATACCTGCGTTTATATACTTCTGCTAATAGAGACTAAGTTCTAGATATAAGGCCCTTTTAGAATTAAAAGGTAAAGGAGTTATTAAGTTTTTATCAAAATTTAAATATATAGCCTTATAAAGCCTTATTTTTTTAATAAGTTCTTACCTAGCCTATTTATAGAATAGCCTATTTTAGCTAGCTTAATATATCTCTTTACTTCTTATAGAGGTTAGCTAGGGAAAGCCTGCGAGAGTGAGATGGGTGCTTGAATCATGAGTTTATATGCAGCCTAAAGCCACAAGTGTCCCCCGTACGGCACAAGTGAGGTATGAAAAGGGGAATAATTTCAATAAATGACGTCCGCCTTTTCGGCTAAAGAGGTTGAGATGAGGTCTAGTCCGTAGTTCCCGGAAATGATGTTGACTTGGCCGTGATTACTGGAATCTGGCTACAGAAGACGATGGACGTTGGTGGAATAAGATGATATGTGTTCATATGCTTGAGATAGAACCTTTCAAGACAAACGATCCTGTCTTATAGAAGACTTTTGATACGACATCGTAAGTCACATACAAACAAAGTCTATATTTACAGAATATTTCTTTTTCAAACTTCTATAAATCCTGCCCTGCTTAACCGACCCTTTATCCTAGGTATCTGATAATTATCCACAGCGTGTCATTGGCAGTAAAAGTTGCCCCACGTCAGTGCCTACCCGACTGTCTGCAGTTGGTCCAATTGAGTAGCTCAGCACTCACTGTGTGGGACTGGGCCTTGCCGTTCAGTCTACCCTCCACTACTTCTCAAGGCCTCGCTCAATTTACCTGCTTTCAACTTCGCCTTCAACATCGTCTTAGCTTCGAGACTACACCTTTCCTCCCAACATCCCCAGACAGTGGCTATATTTAGCAGTAACAGCATATCTGGGCACAGCTCTCACGATAGCTCATAACCTACCTCTGCACTCAAGAGCTCCCTCCCCGCTCTTGTTCCGTCCTCAACCCCCCGCTATCGCTACTCAACCCCCTCGTTGCGCCGCGCCACGCCTTATCACCATTTGACACAATGGCCGATAACCCCGAGCCGAGCGCTGACTCTCAGATCACCTTCAAGGTGAAGACTTCCTCAGACAGCACGCACAGCATCACCATCAACGATACAGCAACTGTCCTCGACCTCAAGACTAAGCTTGCTGGAGAGGACTTTGAGAACATTCCCGTTGAACGACAGCGTCTGATCTACTCTGGCCGAGTCATGAGGAATGATGATGTCCTAAGTACCTACAAGATTAAGCACAACAACACAATCCACATGGTCAAGAGCGCTGCCAGCAATCAGCAGCCTAACCAAACGCCCGCCGCCAACGCCTCCACATCGACTCCCGCCCCCACCAACATGGCTTCAGGCACGGCCAACCAACCTTTTGCCAACTTGACTGGTGCTCGATATGCTGGGTTTGGGAATGGACTTCCTGGGCTCGAAATGTTTGGGCCCGACGGTGGTGTACGTATGATGCCCTGTGGATGTCGACTGTTGCTGACACATACTTCTAGATGGGCGCTCCAATGGACGAGGCACGAATTCAACGACTCATGTCCGATCCCAACGTTCAACAATCTATGAACGAGGCTCTCAACAACCCCGATTTTATCAACATGCTGATCGATTCGAACCCTATGCTTCGAAATCTTCCCAACGCCCGAGAAATCATCACATCACCATTTATGCGACAGATGATGAGCAGCCCCGAGATGATGAGCCAGGCTATGCGTATGCAGCAAAGCATGCAAGGAGGAGAGGCTGGAGCTTTCCCAGCTCCTGGTGCTACCGATACCACACCCCAGGGGGCGGCCAGCGGAGGAAACATGCAAGGCCAACAAGGCCAGGCAAACCCTTTCGCCAACCCACTTCTCTCAGGCATGTTGGGAGGCCAACAGGGCGGCGCCCCTGACATGGCTCAGCTGATGCAGCAGCTCCAGGGACTTCGCTCACTGTACGGAGATGTCGGCCAGGGACAGACAGCTGCGGGACAGACGGGACAGTCTGGCACAGGCAACACACCCAGCCAAGGAGCGACGGACAGTTCGGCCGGTGCGCGGACTCCTGGAACAACGACTAGCCAAGGTGGTGCGCAGCAGGGCTCAACCACTAGTCCACCTCCCGCGAACCCTTTTGCTGCGCTCTTCCCTCCTCCGGGAGCTGGTGCACAGCCCAACAACCCTTTTGGCATGAACCCCGAGATGATGCAGCAGATGATGCAAATGCTTGTTGGTGGTGGATTGGAGTCGGCTCCTGCGGCTCCTGCTGATAATCGACCTCCGGAAGAGCGCTACGCTGAGCAATTGCGCCAGCTTAATGACATGGGTTTCTTTGACTTTGACCGCAATGTCGCGGCCCTGCGTCGAAGTGGTGGAAGTGTTCAGGGTGCCATTGAGCATTTGCTTAGCGGACCTTGAAGGACAGGTCCAGCGTGGAGAGTCTGGGGATTAGAATCCAATAGTTGCCTACTTCAGTTGGGAGGGGCATTCGAGTCGAGACTGCGAGACAAGCCGATCAACACAGGTTGATTGGGGAGATATCCTCTAGGTGAGGCATGGTGTGGTCATAAATATCAGGCTTGGAACAGAGAGTACTTCGAACTTCGATTACGACTTGTTTTAATGCGATTTGTAATTGTTCATGACTCTGATTATAGCAGCACTTATGAAGCTAGAGTGCTAATAGGGACATCATGAATGTTGATGCAATCATCCATCATCGGTGTATGTACATACTCCGTAGTCCACTATCAATCAACTACCTAAAGTAGGGGCCGATCGCCGGGGGAAGATGCCTCGGCTCATGGATCTCTTCCCCGCGTAACCCAAGACTCTGGCTGCGACGAGGTAACCGACCTCAGCTATTAAATCTGTTTCTTTTTCTTCTTCTTCTTCTTTTCCTTTTCCTTTTGCGACGTCTCCAATCTCTCCTCCTCTCGTCACGTAAACTATATACTGTGATTTATTAGCCAATACCTGATCGTCTCTAATTCCTTACGAACGGAACTTCACTCGTAACACACAGCCAAACACATATCAACAGCAATATCCACCATGCGTGGCATCCAAATCACCGAATACCTCAAGGTGAGCTTCCAATGCCACCATTCGCTTCCATCGAATATGCTCACAAATCCAAAAGGGCCCTGAACAGCTCCAGGTCTCAGATCTTCCCGATCCCAAGCCCACAGACAATGAGTATCTCATCCAAGTCCACGCCGCCGCCGCCAACTTCTTCGATATCTTACAGATCCAAGGGAAATACCAAAACCAACCTCGTGAGCTCATCCCCATAAAGCACTCACTCACAACATACTAACACTATATAGCTTTTCCCTGGATCGCCGGCGCCGAATTCGCAGGTACCGTCATCGCCACACCCAAGAGCTCCAACCCCAAATTTCCCGTGGGATCGCGAGTCTTTGGCGCATCCCAGGGCGCTTTTGCGACAAAGACCAAGGCGAAAGAAGAGACACTCCTGCTTGTTCCCGATGGCTGGTCGTTCAAGGAGGCGGCTGGTCTGTTTGTTACTGCGCCCACAAGTTATGGCGCTTTGGTTGTGAGAGCTGGTGTCAAGAAGGGCGATTACGTGCTTGTCCATGCTGCAGCTGGTGGTGTTGGTCTTGCAGCCGTCCAAGGTATGATATACTCAGAAGTGGTGATGAGATTGTGGACTGACATGAAATAGTGGCCAAGGCTTTTGGCGCGACTGTTATCGCGACAGCTTCTACGCAGCACAAGCTCGACGTTGCAAAGTCTTATGGCGCCGATCATGTTGTCTCTTACAACGACGCTACATGGCCCGCTAAGGTCAAGGCTTTGACTCCCAAATCTCGTGGAGTCGACATCGTCTACGACCCCGTTGGTCTAATCGACCTTTCTACAAAGTGCACAGCATGGAACGGCCGAATCCTCGTTATTGGTTTCGCAGCTGGCAAGATCGAAAAGGTGGCCATGAACAAGGTTCTCCTCAAGAACATCTCTATTGTTGGACTTCACTGGGGTGCTTATTCTATCCATGAGAGGGAAACGATACCCAAGGTGTGGAATGGCATCATGGATCTTGTTAAGCAGGGTAAGCTCAGGGGTACTGAGTATACCGATGAGGAGTTTGTTGGTCTTGAGAGGACTGGGGCTGCGCTGAAGGCTCTTGGTGGCCGGGGGACTTGGGGTAAGGTTGTTATCAAGATACCTGAGGAGGGACAGAGCAAGTTATAGATGGCGGCCGCATGCGATATTTGACCGAAGAGATAGATTCATGTTACTGATAATTCAATACACAGAATTGACAGCGATTGAGAGGAGACTTTATGGCAGTCTTCAGCCATTTGTATGAACCCGTTAACAATGGTCTAATCTTACTTAATGCAAACCAATCCCTCGTATACCACTTCCCAATTCATCATCGTAATCTTCTGCTACTCTAATCCCATATCCAACGATATTATCTTATTGCTCCTGTTGCTGCTGCTGCTGAACCCCAGAAGCCATTTGCTGAAACTTTTCCAGCACCTCTTTATCTACATTGACAGCCCACTGCTCCTGGAAGGCCTGCTCACCTCCGACCCTGTTCACCAAGTCCTGCAGGCGCATCTTGACAAAATCGAACGCGTGAACGGTATGGATTGGATCTTTGGCTTCCATGTTGCGTTCCGCAATGATCTTGGGGGAATCATATTCGGTGGTCTCCAAAGGACCCCAAATCAGGGTATCAGTTCCGTTGGCCACACCATCTTGGAGATCATAAATCACATTGATCCACATATCGAAGTAGTCCTGGAGTTTGCTCAGCACGAGTTCTTGAACAGGTGATGGCAATTCCAGCAATCTTGTCAAGCTAAGTAGGTAGAGCTTCTGCCGCTCAATGTGGTCCATACGTGACATATGTGAGAACCACTCAGATGAGAGCCAGGCCCAAACCTGATCAAGCGAACCCATATTGGTCAGCATCTGACTGAAGAGTGTGGGTTCAGCGAGAGCCAAGCGTCCCAGAATGGCAAAGTAATCTGTCTCAGTGATAGTACTGAGTTTGCTGACCTTTCGATTAGGGCCTGTGGTCTGGTGTGATTCCCAAGCGTCATGTAGGTTTCCGAGAATTTTGTTCATAAAGCCGATTTCAACCATATCCTGTAAGATAACTGAAACACCCGTCGGGCCTCCAAGCTCTACAGCGGCCCTTATAAGATTCTCAATGCAACTCGTACCCATACGAACTTGCTCTCGGCTCTTTGAATCTAAGATATTGGACAAGGCGCTCAATGTCGGGCGACGCAGGCGGTCTTCTAGCATAGAAGCAGGAGCAAGAAGGATATAAGACTCAACAGCTGTCAGAGCCAGTGAGGCCGTCTCACTATCATACTCGAGCAGTGGCAGAACCAGTTCTGCAATGTTCACCAACTCGGGAGTCAGGGGAGCATAGCTCTGCATGAGAACATTATTCCACAATTCCAAAGACTCATCGATTAAGTGGAGGTGTAGGTCTGACCCTTGGCGGGCTGCTTCAGAGAGGAGCGGCAGCATGAAATGCTGATATCGTTGTGAATCGGGGCCCATGCTCATAACGAGGGCTGCGAAGATCGATGTGACTGCTTGTTTGATCATGTACTCTTCAGCCCCCGAGTTCTCCCAAACTGTAGGAAGAGCCGACATAAGCTGATCTCCAAACTGTGACACTTGCTCTTCCATTCGTGTAACCAGGATTCTAGTGGACTCGAGGATAGCGAGCTTAGTCTCATCGACATCAACACTTTGAACAAGGTTGATGAGCTGTGACAAAACATCAGAAGTGTATGGCAGGAAAGCGTCCACATTGAAGTCAAGCTCGTCGGCAATCCATCGCAGTTGTCGAGCGGCTGTAATTCTGACAACCACATCATTGGTCTCGTCCTCAGGGTTAAGGAAATGCCGATAGATTTGGTAGACAATCGGCCTGCTTGAATCGTCCAGCTTGATAGGAACCCACTGACTGACAAGAATGGCGATTCGTCGTCGCAGTACCTTGCAGAGGCCGCCTTGTAGACGTGCATCATTTACAATCGTTGAAGCCAGAACGGCATCAAAGTCAAACACATGATGAACATGAGCAGCGGCGAGGCCCATTGCAGTATACACTGCTTCTTTGGTAGCAATATCGGCCTGGGGGTCCTGTGCTGTCTGGAAATAAGACAAAAGGGGAGGGACTAGCAAGTCCCTGTAGTTTGTGAGAAGATCGAGGAACAGCTTTTCAGCACATGGCCTTACTTCCCACTCATAAGCATTCCCTTCGCTCTGTTCCTGTTGCTCCCACTCCTCTGGATCTTGCTCCCAACCTTCAAGATCCGACTTACGGAAGACAAAGAGATGGGTGATGATGGAGTTCACAATTTGAATGACGAGATCGGATTTCAAAAGTTCCGATTTGATCAGGTTCTTGGCCTTTTCTTGCTCGGCCTTTGTTTCTGGGCTTCGCCATCTAAAAGTCTGAACATGCTGGAACCCTATTCGAACGCATGACCTGAGAAGGAGAAGCCCCTTGAGCGCCAGTCTTTCTAGAACAGGGCCCTCGACCTTGGACTTTGCAGACCCGGTCTCTGATGGGCCTTGTCTGATACCGCCAGACTTGTCGAATACCTCTGCAAACTTCGCAACCAGCTCCCAATATGAAAGCACCAACGGGATGGAGTTGGGAAGAAACATAAAGCTGGCAGCATGTTGCTCCGCCATGTCAATGTGTAGCTTGGTAAATTGGAGCAAGTGTTTGCCAACAACTTCTTGATAATTTGGTGGGACTGCCGAGTCGTGGCTAACAAGGTTGAGGAGCTGACCGAACTGGTTCTGTGACAAAGTCCAGAATTTCTCAACGGTATTGTCACTGTGGGGACGCTCGTAGCCCATTATAACGAGCCGACGAAGGACTCGAAGAGCAAGTAAACTGTTGAGCATAGCCAGGTTGACTTCCTCCTCCTGACCTCCCGGCCCACCCCCACCAGTAAGGAAGCCCATCCATGCCTGAGACTTTTCTGAGTAGACTTCGCTTAGGACGTGAATAATCTCAGGGGTGACTGATTGTAGAGCGGTCTGATTCTTTCGCATTCGTGCGGTTCCCAGTTCCTTCACCACTCGTAGGAGAATCTCGAGGATGCCATGAAGATGTCTCTGGTCGCCATTTCGCGATGAACGGAGGAGTTCGATTATATTACCCATAGCGTCTGGCCATTCGCCAGGATAATCGATTCTAACGATCTTCGCGACCACCAGAGCATTGTGTAGAGCAAGGTTGGTGTGCTCTTCCTCGATAGAACCTTGGAATAGTCGTGAGCGTATCAAGCTCTTCTCCTCTGGTTTTATACTGTTCCTGACCTGCTTAAACAACCGCCAATATCGGTCAATACCATTCTTGAGCTGAATAATGGCGAGAAATCGAACTTCGTATGCGAGGGACTTGTCGAGGTAGACAGCCTGCGAGATTGTTAGTGCCTTGAGAAGAGTCTCGATCTCGGCCACAGGCTCACCTGCAACGAAGAGTAGTAGCCTGGTTGGAGCTCCCATGATGTTAGTTGTTGCCCTGCCGTCTGACGCTGCGCATAATCGGTTGAGGTGGCTGACTGCAGTGTCTGGTAAAGCGACTGCAAAGACAGCGGATTCGCATCGCCTGGGACTTCGATAGCGAAGCTCATTGTGAGAGCCAGCAGCGGCTTATGTCCGTGGGAGCCGCAGGATTAGTCAGGACTTGAAAGTTCAAGATATGGCAACAGAGAATTAAGAGAGCGAGAGCCTCGTTGTGTGTGTGCAAAGAGAAATTACGGTATGAAGAAGAGTCGTGAATTCTGGCTAGTTGAGATCTAATGCTCACGCAGTTGCTCTGTTTGTATGGATGGCGGGGGTTCCATTAGATTGCTAGCGTTGGGGAGGGGTCACACAAAGACCTAGAGACCCATGCCACAATGTCCATAACCACTATGAAACAAAGGGACGGTACATTCAGCCCATGGTCTCCACTTTCATATATGGAGTTGCATATGATCTGACCTGCCTGAATTTGACCTACCAATTATCAGTATGACTGTATTCTCTATAGGTTTATATGTAATACATCGCCCTATATTATATTGTTAACCGCTACACGAGATCGACATGTCCACCGACCGCCGGTGGGCGTTGGCTGACCGCTAACAATAGCGGGCCGTGGGTGTCCGCTAGGCTTTAAACAGCAACAAGCTGGCAGGCGCCATTGATCGATTTCAGGTGGGTTTGTGAATTTTGGATCGTCATATTTCCGCAAAAGCATTGAATATCGATCTATCAAGCGCCATTGCACGCTGAAGTGGCCATGATCCGCTCAAGGACTGCCCGAGCGGCTTTCGATACATCTCTCAGAAGACCATGGACGTGCCCTCAATGCATCTCCCGCGGCCGATTATATTCTGAAAAGTCCGAAAAGCGAGAACCTCCCGATCATCGTAAACTCGGTACCAAGCAAGAACTCTTTATCAGCTCGTTATACAGCCCTGGTTCCCCCATATTCCTACCGAATGGCTCGCGGGTCTTCAATCGACTTGTAGACTTTCTCCGAAAACAATACGTACGATATGGCTTCGAGGAGGTCATCACTCCGACCATCTACAAAAAGTCACTATGGGCCAAGTCAGGTCATTTGGAAAACTACGCCGACGACATGTATGCTGTAAGAGGGAATACAGAACCGCCGACTGCGCAACATGACGGATGCTGTGGGAGTGACGAGAAAGATCTGAAGCCAGACGAGGAGGAGGAGGAGGAGGGTGATTATGGTCTAAAACCCATGAATTGCCCCGGCCACTGTCTCATTTTCGCTTCCAAAAACCGTAGTTATCGAGATCTTCCAATTCGATATGCCGACTTCAGTCCGCTGCATCGAAACGAGATTTCCGGCGCATTGAGTGGACTCACTCGTGTTCGACGTTTCCACCAGGATGACGGACACATTTTCTGCCGACCGATTCAAGTCGAGAAGGAAATCAAGAAGACTCTGGACTTTGTCAGGGTGGTGTACGCTGTCCTGCGATTTGGCTCAAACTATCGACTTGCACTCTCCACACGGCCAAAGGATCACTACATTGGTACCGAAGAGGAGTGGGACCAGGCCGAGAATGCCTTGAAGCGAGCTCTGGACGCATCAGGCATGGAATGGGGTGTGAATGAGGGAGATGGCGCTTTCTACGGACCCAAGATCGACATCGTCCTCACAGACTCGGATGGAAAGGAGCATCAGACGGCGACCATTCAACTTGACTTTCAACTACCCAAGCGATTCGAGCTTGAGTATCAGACCCCTGCGCCAGAATATGAAGCTAGAGGCGAGACGACCACGGATGCTTCTCTGCTCGACGAGTATGGCCCGGTGCGCCCTGTTATGATTCACCGCGCCGTCTTGGGCTCAGTCGAGCGTCTCATGGCTCTCCTGATTGAGAAGTACAATGGCAAGTGGCCTTTCTGGTTGAACCCCCGCCAAGTCATCATCCTCACCATTAACACTGCCGAACCCGTTGTCGATTGGGCGGGGCAAGTGCGCAGTGTGCTGGTTGGTAACAACGACCAGCTTTACGAGCAGCTTGAGAACGGCACACTCCCTACTCAGGATAACGCATTTCGACCAACTGGGCTGTCGGTTGACATAGATGATAGTGCACGACCTCTGGGTGCAAAAATCAAGGAGGCAAGGGAGAAGAGCTATGGTGAGATTCTCGTCATCGGACAGAAAGATGTCGAGAACAAGCGGGTTTCGCTGGGTAAGGAGATGCTATCACCAGAGGAGGTGCGTGAGCGGTTCAAAACCATGGTAGACACATTTGCCTAGATACGGAGATGCGATGTCATGTAGTAATGATTGTAAAATAACATTTGTATATACAGTCTTTCTTTCCTAGTCATGCTGATAGCGCGGCGCTGCCATTGTGGCGCGGCTCTCGTTGCTATCGCGATTTGGGATGGTCAGGTGCCGATATGCGACAGTCAATCAGTTCCATCGTTTCAATGCCCCAGGCTGCGGTGGCTGTGGAGACCACCAAAGTGCGTGATCATCCCCTAGTACGACCTGGATTCGTCGCCTGTTCATACAGGGCTCTTGAAAGATGGTCAGGACCTGGTTTGTTGATCGTAAAGTGGTCACCCGACTCACCTCTTGTGTTTCTCATCGACATCACCGCCAGCCTGTTCAATGCGATCAACAATGACCTGCCTCTCCGAGAGTTGCTCACGCATATAGTCAACCGTCCGCTTCAGAACCAGGCCTTCGGATCTCCCCTGTCCTTCCAAGCCAGGCACCAGTTCAGTCAAGCGGTTGAAGCCTTCACGAATCGCTTGACGTCGCTTCTGCTCTGGTTGATGCGCATTAGCGAATATCATCTCAAAGACTACTCAGGAGTATCTCAAGTATCATGCGACAGCAAATATCACGTGTAAACAGTCCACATACCGGATGCGATATGGTTCTGCTTCTTTTCCTCCTCAGTAAGTCGGGGTTTCTCATCGGCGGCACTGGCATCGCCGTTGGCGGGAGACTTGTTGTTTGGAGACGACATCTTTTTGGCCGAGTAGTGATAATGAGGAGAATGGTAGTGAGACGTAAACAAATAAACAACGTGCAAAATTTGTCAAGATGCGTATAGAACTTTCATGTGAGAGAGGATATGTAGGTCGCAAACGACGTGCAAGGGTGCTGCCCCGGATTTTCCATGTGAAAATGATACTACAGGACCCTTAGTCTGCCCGGTCCTTGCATATTGACATCCAATATGGAAGGCGGGCGTGCTCCCTGGTTTGGCGATTGAATCATGTCTTATTAGGTTTGGTTGTTCCTGATCTGCAACACCAATATTTCAATTTAGTCAAGGCAATCATGTAATTATGTGGCTTCACTCTACCGTTCTGAGTATATCCATGAGGCTCAGACTGCTTTGCTCAATACTACAAAGGCAGCTTGTCCTTGTTGATGCAATCTTTCTGTTAGCACAGTCAGAAGTAGTCATGAGGAGCGGGTATAATATGTCCTCTGGTGCTGAGACCTTGGGTCCACGATGACGGGATAGGACCATTTTGCACCTATCAGCTTCAAAGAATGCTTCTGGAAACCCGAGCAACTTAGAAGAAGCTAGGGAGAAATAAAGAACTGATAAAATGGGGATTTCTCAAGCCACATTTGTTGTAGCTCGTTAAATTACATGAGTGTGCATTCTATTTTTCCTGGTATCCTCTATTCTTATACACAACATCTAATCCTCTTCCTCGCCTTCACCCTCAAAGTCCTCCTCTTCCTGTCTGAATATGACTTTCTCCGCCATGGCCATGCATTTTCTCACTGGAAGTCCAACAACGTTGTCGACACTTCCGTCGAGCTTCTCAACAAGCAACATGCCGCCAACGCCTTGAACAGCGTAGCCACCAGCCTTATCCGCACCCTCACGAGTCTTGACATATGCCTCAATCACATCATCGGGAAGACCGTCAGATTCACTCAAGAAGTACACCTTGGTCTCTTCTGTGTAGGTGTCGATGACATAGCCCGGGTGTCTCGCGTCTTCTCTTGGGGCGATCACTACAATCGACGTCAAGACCTTGTGCATTCTCTGGTCTCGCAGATGCTTGAGCATGCGAATGTGATCAGCTTCACTTCGAGGCTTCTCCAGGATCCGACCATCTTTGGTAACGATAACAGTGTCCGCAGCGATGACGAGATCAGGATCCGGTATAGATTTCAGATGAACTTCAAGTGCGGTAGTATAAACGTCCATACACTTTTGGCGAGCAGTTGCAGCTACATACTCGTAAGGACCTAGTGCAGCTTTGTCGAGATTCTCGGGTTTAGTGGATGGGAGAACCTCCAGGTTTGTGAGGCCAAACTATGTTTTGTAAGAAAAAGGCTATTGGTATCAAGTCGTATGTTTTTTTTTTCTTTGCTCACCTGTTGGAGCAATGCCTCTCTTCGTGGTGAGGCAGATGCAAGAATCACTCTCTTGCCGTTGAGGTGCTTCAGAATTGGGAGTTCTAGCGGTACAGGACCTTTCCGTAAGGGCCGCTGAGGGGTGCTCTGAGTGGCGGTGGACTTTTCATAGTCAGGAGCTGGTTCGCTTGGTGTGTCGGCCATCTTGTCTGCTGCTTTAATCCCTCGTGTTGGTGGAGTGAAGTTGTAGACTAAAGGCTGCAGTCCCTGAGATGAGATCTGAATCTTGATAACGAGGTCAATGTGGGGTTGAATAATGGGAGCTTCCCCATTCGACTGGGCTTCTGGCTCCTAGCCTCTGAAGGCTGCTGCCACTCATAGCGACTTTGTGTTCATCATGGCAATTATTTACTTTTCCTTGGCAAGTTACGAGTTGAGTTTTCAAAGGTTGTGATACAATGATTTATAGTATCCTTGAAGACGAGTGCATTCACCTGTTCGCTGACAATCTACTACTGAGAATCACCAGATCGATTTGAATTTCAACTGTTCGAGTTGTTCAAAGTACAGGTTTCATGATACATTGGTAGGCGATCTGCTTTCATTCGAATCATGGGTGCCTTTCAAATTCGATGCATGAGGATCGGAGCTTGTGAGAACAATGGCACCACAGGGGCGTCGCTATCAATGTGACAAGTATGAATTGAGTCGAGTAATAGCCCTTTATTGTCTGTTGATATTCAATATTGCTGAATTCCATTATCAGTCTGCCTTGTTGCCTTAAACCCGTTTTCAGGCACACATAATAGCTCTCGGTAGGTCGAAGTGGATACCGTACCTCCACGGGCTACCAATAGCATTTGGATCCATTGAATGTGCCTCTAAACCTCGCCCTCAGCTCCAAAGAAGCCAGCCCCATTTACCACCGCATCAAAATCACCAGCATCGGAGCGTTTGTAGGGCCTGCATAGACCCGCGATAGCCTAAAGCAAACCGGGGGCCTGCCAAGCATTCGAAAGGTCTATTTTACACAGTGCATCCTCTCATTTCTGCCCTGTTTTTTTGAGGCCCGACCCTGGACTTGGTATCTTGCTTGACGCGACCATTGGATCGCACGCGTCAAAGTCCACACAAGCGCCGTAGCAAACGACCTCGATCTCCAGATTTGCGATCCTCAATTGCGTCCCAACGAAGTCCTCAAGGAAAGTATACCGTAATTATCTTGGATGCGCTCGATCAGGCGACCCTGTCGATTATAATCAAAATGGAGAGCAAACGCAAGGCCAATGGTACTGCGGCGGTCGACAACGACGACAGAGGTTCTAAGCGTCGCAGACTTACTGTAAGCCCGACCTGTCGCTTCTCGCGGATCTGAATCTTTCCAGTTCTCGCAGAGCCCCTCATAGCACAACTTGACATCCTCTGTCACTCCGCTATCGCCCCATCGATTTATTGACTGACATCACGTTCCAGGGCGATTTCGATCTTTCCAAAGGCGAATCTCGAGAATCGACAACTACATATGGCCTGTCATTCCTAGAGCATATTCGAAAAACTGCCGACAAAGCGTAATTCCAACCCAGTTTCCAAATAATTATCATCGTACTGACTCATCCTGTAGTGGGCGTCTTGTCGCAACCAATTTCGAAGAACTTCCACCCCGCGAGGGAAATGCAGACTATTACGAACAGACACGCATGCCCATCTCATTGTCCATGATCGAGCAGAAACTGAACGATGGCGAATTCGAGAACTTGTCCGAGCTTGAGGGCTACTTCAAGCGCATGATCAGCAACACGAAGGAGTTTTACCCTCGGGGAAGCGAGATATACGAAGATGCGGAACGATTGAGAAAGGCTGTCAGCAATTACATGACCAAGAAAAATCCGGCATATCATGTCAGAGGTTATCAGGCTGTGCCGACCCCGTTCCCGGATGATGACGAGGAGGAGGAGGAGGAGG
>VYWZ01000044.1:0-58269 GCA_008711595.1 Fusarium xyrophilum | reverse complement strand
AGATAAAACTTTTAGCAGGGACCTGTATATAGACAGCCCGGTTTTGCTCTACGGGATGGACTTTTACAGGGGGGTTGGATGGACAACCTCAGCCAGTTTTTTTTTTTTCTTTTCTTCCGCCGATTCAACAGGGGTGACGTTTCTAGGGACAACGCTTTCATTCTTTTATTTTGCTTCTATTACTAGGGTTTCAGTCCTTACCATCATGAAGCCAATATGTATGTCTGCGAGAGGTAGAGGAGTGGTATCTTTGCGGGGTTGGCGAGCTTCAGCGTTTCATTAGGTCGATACAGAGTAGCTGTCATTGAAATCGTCATTTTTGTGTGTTTGAGAATTGACTTCAGCCCGTCAAGTTCAATCTAATCTACCCTCGATTACATCAGAGCTCGCTACAGTAGAGCAAAGCACAGCACCCTCTTTTTCGACTACCACTCAGCCGTATTCCGTAATCAACTGCCAGTTGGGTAGCATCCATCAATAGTCCTCGGTTATGCCCTTTTACAGCTATCTACGTAGCCCAGGTGAACAGTTTAAGTTGATATGTATCGTTGCCAACTAATCGTTCACTGCTCATAATAGTGCCTCGCCGGAACTATATGTCCCCTCTATAATCAGAGTTGCCATGCTGTCCTCTTGTTTTGATGAGGTTGCACAGGCAGAAGAAAAAAAAGTGACTGAGCTACGACTCTAGTAGTAGTAGAGGAACATTTACCGCCCCCTCAACCTGCATCTGCAAGCCCGAAAATTTCGGCCCCAATCCCTGTCCCTCTCCCGCGTTCTCAAGCTCCAATTCGACGCACTCCAAGCCCTCCCCCAAATGGTCGAGATGCAGGCTTTAGGGAGCAAGAAAACATCGTACCTTGAGCAAGGCTGCCAAAATAACCGGTCTAAATTTAAACTATTGCTGCATGAGATCTACTCAAGTCTTTTTTTTCGTTCAGTATAGAAGTCTCAGGTATTCTTACCTCCCAAATACAGGATGGAACCCCAACAGTTAGTGATAGTCTAGGCTTCTGTCTTGGGTCTGGGGGTTGCGTTGGCTTGGCTTAAGAGGACAAACAAACAGGATGAGGGAGGGAGGGCTTGCGGCTGCTTCTCGGCACCAGATTGTTGTCTGTGTGTTTCTCAGTATTTATCAATATTTGGCATATGCGGGAGCATGGAGTAAAGAAGGAATCAGTCAATATCTATCCAGCCAGGCTCTACCCACTGTTGTTTACATTCAACGTCGAAATTTTCCCTCATCATGACAACTTCGGAACTGTTATACCCTCCGAATATTGTCTCCATGATGGAAATGCTCTTGGCTCCACCAAGACGAGCCCCCCTGGGAGAACAAGTGGAGATACCTTCACAACCAACTCATTTGTTTGGTTCATTGCTCGTGCGACCTCGGTCATGTTGGCCATTATCGATTTGACGTCAGAACCGAAAATGGGTTCGTCGGACCTAGAAATTAAACACGAGGACAAGACGACCCGGAACTACCGTGATCAATCGCCGGGCCTCCGAGCCACCGCCGCCAACGCTTCGGACTGCCGACGTACCCTTCCATCCGGCCAGTAGAAGGTCTCTACGGAGCATCCGGACAGCTTATCTCTAACCGCCGTTCTCCAATATGATCACATCTGATCTCAAAACCTGTTTGAATCAAGTGCTCAACTCAATATAGTATTTCCGATCGCCCGGTCACCTCGGCTGTTCCAAAACCACCACCATCGGCTATCCTGTCTTGTGATGCTGTCTCCAAGCACCATCCAATGGCTTATAGTAACTAACTTGGCGTTTCTTGTCATACCTTTCTTCAATCATCGCGCATTTACAGAATTCCCTTCTCTTATGTTGGCCTCGTCTTGTCTGTGTCCTTATCTAGGGTATCGTGCACTCCACTTACACTAAAAGCTTGTTACGGATTCAATCAATCCGGGAATGTAAACCAGGATAGGTCCCTGGTTATGTAAACTGGATGATGACCTAGTGGTTGCAAAGCATATATGAATCTTGAGTTTTCTAACAGGTAACTGTATGACTCTAAGTGCAGGTTGGGATACATGCATTAGCTAGGACTACCTTCAAGCAGCAGAGCTTACCGCATGAATATAGAATAAATACGGAGTAGATCAGTCAGGTGTACATGGTTGCAATTAATTCCACTGCTTTCTTATCCAGTAAAGTAACTTACACATTGTATACAGTCGTAAGATTATCTGCAAAAAGAAATAAACAGCCATAAGTAAGATGTAAATCGAGATCTTCTACAAATGAGAACGGAAATATCTTGCTTCATCTCATCATTGGTAGTGAAGGCCTGATTTACTGTAATACACGGCTGGCCATGGTGTTTGGTGGAGGTTCATGGGCTTTCCCTTTCTGGGTTGGCGCCGGATAAACTTCTAGGACCACCAAAGCCAAACCCGGAATAAAGATTTGAGTGACCTGGAACCAAACTGCGACACTTAAAAAGGCTGCCCCACCTGTCACGGTCTGTCGCCTCAGCTTTTCTCCTCCCACTTCATCCATCATCACCTCACAAACCAAGAAAAGAGCAGCATCACTCTTGACGACAACGCCCATCGAGGCGAACACGCAAACAACGCCAGTGCAGTTCTTTTACGACCCTGTCTCTAGTACTGACAACCTTTTCCTCGTTTGACGATCCCTGTTGGCTTTATCGCCCACTGCACAATCTCGTGACTCGTCGCGCTCCCGACGCAAACAGTAGAAGAGCTTTCTCTCGCACAAGTCGTACCCGTACTCCTGAGGCCTGCCTTCTCTATTTGTATTTGCGTCGCTTATTACCAGCTGATACATTACTTTATCTTACAATAACTGGGACTGCTCTCGTACTGCTTACTACTACTTATCTCGCCAGTCGCGACTGCGTAAAAGAAAAAAAAATCTTTACCTGCCCACCTCAGGAAGGAAGTACCGCTTAAGCTCTAGTACCTGAATAACGCGCCAAAGAAATTTTGATTCGGACAGAAATATTCTTCTGCATCTCTTACCTTTGCCTCGCTTCCCTCTCGTGCTGCAGGCATCTATCTCATTTCAAGTGGTATCGCCCACCTCTGGTCATTTCACTGTCGGACCATATCTGGAGTGCATCACATTTTGAGGCATCACGCGTAGCTCGTCGATTACTCCAGTCTACCATACAAGCACTACAAACATTACAACCACATCAAACAAATCACCATGGCGTCCGCAGTCGCGGATTTGGAGGCTGGTCTCCAGGCTATGCTCAACTTAAAGCCACCAGGTGTGTCCGGATCTCGCATCACCAGTTTGACCTCTCTTTGCGTTTCCAACATACAGGTAAGCTTTAACCAAACACCTCCATTTGCAATGCCAAACAATCGCTAAACGTTTGTCCCAACAGGCCGAATCCGTCCTCATCCAGAAAATCTTCACACACTTCAAAAAGACACGAGGAACACACAAGTTGGGGGTACTCTACGTCGTAGACTCTGTAACCCGGAAATGGCTCGAGCAAGCCAAGGCACAGGCACAGACAATTAACAGCTCTGCCCCGGATGGAACCTATGCCGCTGGCGTCAACCGAGTGACAGAACTCATGCCTGTTTTGATGAATGACATCCTGCAATCCGCCCCGGAAGAACAAAAGGTACGCATATCTGACTATCACCCTCATGTAGTTGGCAACTAGTCACTGCCACGTGCCGTGCACACTGGAGCACCTTGCAAGGCGCTTCTCTTGACCACCTTCGTTCCTCGACATATTTGACCTTCGCACTGTTTATTTGGATCGTAACTCACACATAATCCACCGTGTAGGAAAAGATTAAGAAGCTCCTTGATATCTGGGAGAAGGGTCAGACATTCCCTGCACCAATGCTCGAGTCTTTTAGAGAGAAGCTCAACGCACCACCACAGAGTACGTTTTTCGCGCAAGCAGTATCATACCTGGCGTCATATGACCAAGCGGTACTGCTTGATTGTCTCGAATATACTTGTAGTCTAACCCATGTGATGTTATAGACGAATCGACAACTCCTCCCGGTAGCCCGCCTCCCAATGTGCTAGGCTCGCAGCAAGGCAGCACTTCAGCTCCCCCTACGACTTCAGCTCCTCCAGCCCCTAGCGGCTCACTTGTTCTTGAGGCTTTGGCTAACATGGCTCGTCAAAACACAACCGGTCCTCCTGCCAACCCCTTGCCGGCTCCCACGGCACCGTATAACCTGCCAACTGCCGCGCCACCTCAAACAGTATCATCTGCTACGCCGCCAGTGTCGTATCCTCCGGCGTCGCAAGCCGTAAACGTGCCGTCTCTTCCTTTCAGCCTCCCACATATGGGGGCTCAGAATGGATATGCAGGCTCTCCTCTGAACATCCCAAGTAACCCACCTAATCCGGTCAATGGGGCCATGCCCGGTGCAGCACCTGGTCTTGGGCTTGATCCAAGCACCCAACAACAGATCATGCTGATTAAGGCGCTCGCTGACCAAGGTATTCCATTTGATAAGATTCCTGCTCTCATTCAAAGTATGGGTGGTGCAGGAGCTGCGGCTGCAGCTGGCGCTCCCCCAGCTCAGCAGCCTGCTCCTTATGCACAGAGCCCTCAAATTCCTGGGCAAGCTGCATGGGGTGGCCCTTCAGGCAAGCCAGAGGAGTCACGTATGCCAGGCTACGGCAATTCAAGATCTCCTCCTAGATTCCATGGACGTTCTCGTTCGCGATCTCCTGACCGTGGCTGGGGTGGTCGTGGCTCTCCTCGAAATGGACGTGATCGCCTAGACTATACCCGTGACTCTCCTAACCGTGGTCGTCATGACGACCGCCGCGGAGGTGAATATCGCCAGCGTAGCCCTCATGGACACCGTGGACGAAGTGAGACCCCGCTTCATGAACAAGGTTCAGCCGACAAATGGGTTGAGTATGATCCAAATCTTCCACCTGGGCACATCAAGGTCTATAGCCGAACATTGTTTGTTGGTGGAGTAACGTAGGTGTATCCTCATCTGTATTCGTATCGCGTTGACTTACCAAGGAACAGCTGCTCTGAGAGTGAATTGCGCGGCATTTTTGGCCGCTTTGGTATGGTCCAAACATGCATTGTGAACAAGGACAAGCGGCATGCTTTCGTGAAGATGATTAGCCGACAGGATGCTGTCAACGCCAAGCAAGGCACTGAGGACTCCCGCAATCTAGAAGTGCCCCTTCGTGTAAGTGACTGTAGTCTCCTTCTGGATATTGATTCGAGCTAACTTTATCAGACTCGTTGGGGTGTTGGTTTCGGCCCTCGGGACTGTAGCGACTATTCAACAGGTGTCAGCGTTATTCCTATCCACAAGTTGACCGAAGCTGATCGCAAGTGGATGTTAACCGCCCCCTTTGGCGGGAGCGGTGGACAACCCATTGAGACTGGCCTGTCAGTGGAGGAGCCCGATATCGAGATCGGAGCTGGAGTCTCATCCAAGGCCATCAGTCGACGCATGCAAACGGACAAGGGCGGTAGCAACGGACCCAAGTCAACTCGCAATCGGGACGAAGACCTCTCCCGTTGGCGCCGAAGTAGAGACAACGGCTCCAACGGCCACAATCGTCGTGACGGTCACCGCGACCCTGCTCAGGATGGACAGAACATGGTTGTCTCGTTCCCCTTTGGGATCGGCACACTGCCAAACGGCATGCCCAACTTTCCCGCTGGCTTCACATTCCCTGATCCCACAAATAACTGAGGGTTTCTTTCCAGGATGACGCACAAGATTATATAATGATACCCAGGTATGGAAATGAGAGGACATTTGTTGCTTTATTGTTGATCTCCCTGGTTGCTTTAAGCAGCGAAGAAGGCGGCGTTGGCAACATGGTTCCAAGGCCTGTACATGGGCTTGGCTTCGGGAGACGGTTTCTTGCATTAGTTGGGGAGCAAACAGTCGTGATTGACGGCTTCGTGCAGGCGCATTGGCGACCAGATGTGTTTTTATTTGTTTGATGAGGGTCTCTTGACCCCGCGTAGCTTTGTTGGCTACAAATGAAAAGTTATGATATTCCACTAAATGCTTGTGCCATGTCAAATCGTGCTTGTGAGTTCGGTTCTGCCATGGCAGTCGCCGGGTGATTCAGTAGTGCCGCCAAGTTCCAGTATTGTATGTTGAGAGGCTTGCCATATTCATGGTGTGTCCTTACGCATTTACTTGCTATCTTGATGTCCTATACATATCGTAGTATCTAGATACAATATGTCGTGTGCTTCTTCTGTAGTGGTTGTTTGCTGCCATTGCTCCCCCGTTGGTGATGTTTGCTTCGAAACCATTTCATAGCGAGCGCGATCAGTAGATAATCTGAAGATACTTGGTCTCTATTTCTTGTTGTACAGAAGCATACCTCTTGGCAGTGAAACTCTTGTGATCGTCCATCTTGAAGTTTGAAAGGTCTAATCCGGGAGGGACACATGTTGTCTCCAGGCGTAAGTCTTTGTCGTTGTCTTTCTTCCTAGATATGCTCTCGCATGGATTATCAGCATCCCCTAGATGCTTCAATGTTCTGCACTGGTCGTGTTGTCTCGTTCTTGTCGAGTTACATCGTTTGACAGCATCTCCGCCTAACTGCAGGGTAATCAACCCGGAACTTGACCTTGGCGGTCATCGTCTTGTTTGTACAGAGATGTCCTATTTGTCTGTCAATACCAATGAAAAAGGTCTCCTTTGTGATTTCGCTCACTTGAGTTTGTACTTATGCTTGTATGAGTAACCTGTGGCTCTGTATGATTGAATGTCTTCCCTCATCGGGTGTATCGCCTCACGCAGCTTGTTGATATCGATGTCCCAGCAGTGTGTGTATATGGATAACACAGCAATAATAACCACTCGTCTTTGTTTCAAATGGATATCTCTCCGTGTGCTTATATGGACTAGTTATCTCAGGTGATGGATCTTTCTGCATAGTCCTGTCTGTAACTTGGCAAGCTTAGTTCTGGTAAAGGAATAAGAGTGCCGCTCTTTTGACTTGTACATGCCACAGGAGAGGATGACTGTATCCTCCTACGTTTCTTTTAGTGTAATTTATTGTCCAACCAGACGGCTGTCAGCCTCATTAGGCGAACCTGGGGCTCTTCATGTCGACATAGCAACGCATCACTTGAGTCAACTTGAACTCAACTCCTTACTTCGACATACTGCCCCGTGCACGTAATTAATCCCAAACCACATGATCGGTCAACAGAAGCCAAAGTTATACACTGCAACTAGTTTCATCCCTCCTTGCACTGAGGCGCTCCATCAGCCTGGTGCATTTCGATCGTCAATCCAACCTAGTCAGGGGTAAATCTCGGCACTATCTATACCCCCCAAAATCGAGCCCCGTGGGGGGGGGGGGGGGTTTTTGGTGATAACCGAACCTCGTTTCTGACAACAGAAGACGAGTAAAAAGTACAGTGATCTATTGAAAACGGTATCGATGAATGGCTAGCCATGTGAATGAACGGCATCAATGAGTTCATTGCTGCCTGAAAGAATGGCGCTGTCGATCTGTCGACTTTATTTTAACTACCGACGGTGAGGGCTTCGATCGTCACGGTCTGTCTTGTCTTGGCGGTGCAAGTGTTGTTGGTGAGTACTTCAGGGATAGACGATCGTGATCGCTTTGACGTGCTCGTGAGGAGTTGCAGGGAGGGATCACCGACGGTCCTTTTAGCTGTAGACTTTGATATGACAGTTGTGATTTGATGTGGAAGTATATTAACTAGAATGTTGAGTATTCTCTACTGAGACAAGGTACGTAAACTGACTCAGAGCTTGACTGGCTGTGAAGCCTCTAAGCCTTCGGCCTCGAAATTACGCATTCAGGTGATACAGGAAAGATAGACAACCAACATGCTCAGGCACGGATATCCATCAGTATCTGCCGCTACGTAGCAACATGGTCCTAACTCAACAAGAGACACATATATATCATCACACTTGTCTCGAAGCCCCAAAATTAGAAATCCCTTGTGCTAAACCCTTTGAGATGCAACTAACTAATTGTCGCGCGGATGGATCCCTTCATCCACAGTTTGGCTCCAGCGCAATATCCGACTGCATACCAATCAATCGATCAATCGATTACAGTAAACACTCCGCGCTGATGAACTGAGACCATAGTCATACGCCCATCCTGCGCCCAAAGCACGCTGTAATCTTACTTCATACCCACTGACCTGCCGCTCAAATCACGACGACAGAAAAAACAAATATCTGCTTCCTGTCAAGTCCGAAATTGACGGAGCCACTCGAGGTCCATCCATCCCTTCATCGGTGCATGCATGTCATCCATCGCCATACCAAGATGATACAGAAACTCTCTACCAAGTACCAAGCACGCACTTGCATGACCGGGAAAAGAAAGCAAAGGTCACAGAGAAACCGAAGAACCACGGGACTGACCGACTCAAGCCGAGACGGAATGACAGAGAGCTCGGTGGTAAATATCCATCCACTGTGCCTCAATCGTTGCCAAAAAAAACGGCAAGGAGAGTTTCGTTGTATATAGCTTGAGTGGGCTGATAAGAATCTGGATCTATACTTTCATGCTGTTTTACACGGTCTGGACGATGATGTATTATGCTGCCCAGGCTCAGCCTGCAAAAGCGTGCATATGTTGGTGATCTGGACAAACACTCACGTTGCTCTATGAGTCTAAACGAAGGCCCTGTCGATACAGCCTCAAATGCAAGTCTTGGTACAACGCGCAGGACATAGAACTATCGTATGGTTTGGTGGCGGTAACAGAAATCGAACATCGAGAACACATGTCCTGGCTCTTGGCTATCAAGCCTTGGTTCATCTGGCCAAGGTTGGGCGTGTGGAAAAGAAAACCATCAGCGAATTGAGCCATTGCCATACTGAGCGTTTTGCAGTCTCTCATGGATCAGATGTTTTTCAGGCGGTATACTCCGTGGGCAAGTGAAGGCCGCCCTTCCACCAGTGCATACGGGAGGCTGCATGCGGCCTAAAAAGAAAGTCGAGGTGAATATGCTCGTCGCTAGGCGCAACTTTGCGCAACGCACATCCATCTTGGCCGTGCCACAACGCTCCTGGCGCAAAGGAAACACTCTCGTTTCAGTCAGCGACTGAGTTGTTTGTCCAACGAAACAACCGGTCGTTCCTCGCTTCGAGGCTCTTGGCATCTCCGGAGAGAAGGAAGTCAAAATCGACTCTGAACCTCAATGCAGCTGCATGAATGTGGGCAATGGACAAAATACTCTCATGTGCCTCGTCATCTGAGAACATGGCTGACGACAACACCGACCTAAACCTCACTTTTAGTCGAGTTGATTTCCGCCAAAGCCGAGAATTGAAGCGAATTGGTCTTCCGGCCAAAATCCGGGGTGTGGCATCCTTTGCGTATAAGCAATTGATATGGCTCAAATAGTTGCATGGTTGTCAACATGTTTGCTTTGCCCTTGACGTATGTCCGTCTTCGGCTCCGTGATATTCCCCAAGTCGCGAGTCGCGCCTACTCCCCAGTTTGGGGACTTGTACTTAATTACAACTTTTATGAGTGCTCCGAGGCGTAAGCAGTAAGTATCGGTCAGGATGCAGACTTCCGCAGTTCACTATGGAGTTGCCCGCGCAATATCAACTCTCAAGTATGAATCGCTCGATTATACTCTGTATGAGTGAATTAGTTGTTGGGATAAGATGCAGGGTCCTCCGGCAGCCTCAGGTCCGTCCATTCATTATCGAGTCGTATGCTCCAGTTTTCGTTATTGACTAGTTAGTCAAAGGTAAGTTTAGCCAGCGAGAGGTGATTCTTCTCCATCAAATCCCGCACCGAGGTTTGGAGACTCGTGGAGCCTGGATATATTCCTTTTTAAGATGGAGACTCTTAACCGCGACGCAAACAAAGTCACCATCGGAAGCTGACAGCCAAGGTGTTGTCCATCGTCGATCGCTGATCCAGGTCCTTCTCGTATGTACAGAGTATTTATGCTCTGAAATACCGGCCCAACACGGTGTGAAGGCGTGGCGCGCAACTATCGAGGTCGCGGCAGAGCCTCGCTACAACCTTTGCACTGCGACACGACCTGTTGTGAGCTGTAAAAGCCGATCGCACCGACAGGGTTACTAGCTTGGATTGGAAACAAAATAATAGATTTTATCAACCAGGGCCAGCAAGATCGAGACTTGTCTCTTAATAAACGCCAATCCTAACCGTGTCCAAGACGTACACACTGTTGTCGAATATCCGACGGGATTGTTTCAGGCATATGTTAAGGTAACATGCGAATACTCAACGGTTGGAGCAGGTTCTCCAGTCCAATCTCTCCAGACAACCTATAGCATTGACATCATATCCGATTCGCGATTGAACAAATAAATCTGCAATTCCGGGAATGACGGCACGGATAGATAGGATGCCAGAGAGATACGGGGGCTTTCGTGGAGACTGTCATGGGGAGCTGGAGCAATGAAATGGGTTTTCGGAAAGTAATGTCCGACACCTGACAGGGCCTAGACTTTCTGAGCGCTCGACTCGGCTGGTACTCGGTACCATGTCTTCATGGTACGGCTAGCGGCGGCAAGTTGGCGTGCTGATAGTGAGTGGAAGGGAAAAGAAGTGGATATCAGGAACGAGCATCCATCATGGTGGAGCAAGAGTGCTAAAGCACCGTGCCAGTTTTTGCAAAACCAGAGTTATCGGTCCTAAGCCCTAGCCACCTCGCCGCCTCCGGTGAGGCTTTGATGACAGTATGTACCATCACAGGCCAGATGTTAGTTGCAATCCAGAAGCTGTAAATTCCGGCAGCTCCTGACTTACCAAGAGCTTTGCGATAGAGCCCTGATAATACAGTGTGATTGACAATCCAAACTGGACTATGCAGCGAAGGATGTGGTTCAGGGCTAGCCAATAGTAAGTTCGACTGCTTGACTGCCGAAGGTCGCGTGCAAGCCAAATCGCGTGGATCGGTACAAGCGGATCTCACACGCGGGCAAGTTATAAATCCCTGCATTTCAATTTGCGGTGGCTATTTGGGGTCGTTGGGGTTGGGATTTGGACAACAGGCTGAAGATTCTAACTCGACGTCTCCAGATCAAGCCGGCTGTATGTGTTGGACATACAGGCAAATGTGCCATCATCGCGAGACCGGAAGTTTGACGGTGACAGCACTGCGAGATTTCGAGATCTCTCCGCTCTGGAAATAGAGATCAGGCAGGAAGGATTTCGAGTGACGTATGCGCATCGTGCCAGATTCACGTATCATTTTTCGTTTTCGGATAAACCATGACTTGTTGATAGACCGACCGCCTCAGCCTCTGAGTAACGTCAGCAGAGGGACAACAATGCGTCTTTGGCCTGTCATGCTGATTCTCACGAACTTCTTTTGTGGTTTACAAGACACAAGCACCTATGGCGCAGATAGGCACAAGACCATTTGATCAAGTCGCCATCTAGTCAAGTCAAGCCCATGCTTCGACAACCCCTACTAGATGAACAGTCTACCCCAGACTGGGGCGGAGAGTGCATGAACAAGAAAGTCGGAGCGGATGCTGGTAGGCACAACAACATCCAGGGAGTGGGACAGTCAAGGACACTCAAGGTAGCACTCGACTCCTTCAGTGAAGTCCCTTGAATCGAGTGGAGGCTTGGCTGTTCAAGGAAGCTGCTCTTCGCTCTCCGCAATTGTGCACTGTTGCTGTCGCCAAGGAAATTGGGCTGAAGCGGTGTTCTTGATAGTGCGGTCTGGCCTGGGCTGGCCTGTCGTGCGTATGTATGTAGGTGAAGATAAAGACGGGGATGGAGAAGCAAAAAAGTGAGGCTGTAGGAAGAAAAGTATCCGGCACCATCATCTCCCGCGGGACGTGAGCATTGGGAGGAGGTGATTGTGTTGGGGTAGATCTGAGGATGTGGAAGGTGCAGCCAATGACTGATGCTGAGACCTTCCAGATTTGACATTAAGCTCATCAACATCCAGCATGCTACCTACATACGCAGCGAGCGTGCCACTATTGCCATTTCCTACTAGTCCCAGCTACTGTCTGTCTAACAAGCCCATGCTGAGGTTTTACCCGCAAATGGTTAGGGGAATGATTCAACGACCAGAATCCACGTTTACTATTATGCAAGAGTATTAAACAGAGTGAGCGATATTGCCAGTAAGAGGAGTCTAGGTCAAGTCTATTTGCTTGGACCGTTTCATGGTCTTTGAATTCCCTCATCAGATGAACCGGCCAATCAGTATGACCAATTGATCGACTCTGTTTTCTAGACAATTTTCAGGGTGCAAGCCCACCAACCTCCTAGTTCGAGCGCCTCCCGGGCGACCCCGGATCCGCCAAAGCCGGGCAAAGATGGGGAAGATGCACGAATATGCAGTCAATAAATGCCTCGTTGACTTGGCGTCAGCCGTGAAAGGGGACTGGGTAGAGCTGGATCGAGTGCGACATGGTGAGACGAGGGACTTGTTCGTTTTTCGACATCGCTTTACGCGGACACAGCACTCATGCGCCCCGGGTTTTTCTGGAAGAAAATAGACGCACTCGCTCTTGCGTGCAAGTCAGTAACTCCACGTTGAGAGAGCTGCATAATGCAAATCTCGCGCCGTAGTTAGTTTGGACGCAGTCTTGTCGGCGGTTTAGTGGACTCCAAAGACTGCAAACTGTTTAGTGCTGCTGTTTATCTCCCATTTGTAATACCAATTGCCTCTCGCCTGCGATATATCAAAGTTGGATCAAGACGTAGGATAGTCACTGTATCAAGTAAACAACACAAGGGCCGTTGGTGGCGGATATTGTGTAAGGATATCTCCCTGTCGTGGAAACAACAGGGTAGGCTTTGGACGGATGGCCGTGGACACGACGTAACAATACATAAGTTTCACCAGGCTTGTTGAAGTTACGTAGGCGGACTTAAGCATACAGTTTGGCGTGTTAGACCAACCGCCTGGTAACGTAATGGGAGCGATAGGCGCGGCACACAAAATTTGGACCCTGGATGAGGCAACTTGTAACAGCAAAAGACATGGGATCTCCAAGAGTCAGGAACAACGGCGGAGCGCGGAACCCGGTGCGGTGAACGACTCGCTGAAGATCGGAGTCAGACCCGCTATAGCGAGCGAGCGAGCGACTCAGGCGCTATCGTTCTCAACTTCAGAAGTTCGTGACCAAACAGGACTTACCGTGCCCTGTCTTCGGCAGTCGACGAACCATTTAGGGTTGACCGAGAAGAAAACATCTTGTACACCGCAAATTGCTCGTAGAGTCTCCATCTATTGCCCACTGACACACCGAGGTATCGGCGCCGAAGTCCATCCACCGGAGGTCGCGGGTAGAAAAGCGCCGACCAAATCCTGTTCGATTTTGCCTACGTTATCGACAGCCAGCTGCTAGAGCCAAAAGCCCGCGGAAGAAAGCGACCACGTCCCCCAGTTTGAACATGGAGGTACCCCCACATGAAATCCGATGCGAAGTGGAAGTGGATATGACAAGGTAAGAAAAACAAAACCCGCGAAAGGGCGAGGCCGACTGGACCGGAACTGTGAGCTGAGTTAGGTAGGCAAATCGGAGAAACAGTCGCCGCCATTGGTTATAGGCTGTCTCACCTTCTTTTGAACTCAGTCATTCCAATGACGTAGAGACTCAGGGTACTGGTGCTTTTGGCGATGGATGGGATCCTGGGGCACTGACCTTTACAGGCTTGAGCCATGAGCAAGGGCATGGGGTGCCCTGAAGCTGACGGGGTTCGTTTGTGCAAGCTCAATAGAGACAAGGAGAACACGGGCCTGGAATTGACTTGGCGAGAGGCGAGAGGCGACAAGAGTTCTTCATGATCACTGACAGCGGTGGCCGAGTCCAGAGGGAGGAAGGGCATTGGATAAACGGGTGTAAGGGTCACCATGGAAAGGCCGGCTTCTAGAAAAATTCCAATATGCGTGGCTTTTGGCCAGTGCAGCTGGGTCCATAAGTTATGCACGCCTGCATGAGCGGCTTCAACAGCTGTGATGATACCTAAATGATACCTCACACGAGAGCAGCTGACAGAAACAACTGAGGTCAGCCCCGCCCTGACCGAACTCGCCAGCATCGTGGTATTTGTGTCAAGCATCTCTGATGTTCGCTCTTTTTGTACGCTAAAACTGAGCGATGCTCGGTCCCGTCGTTGGGACAGGGCTTGCTCTGGTGGTGAAATAGGCTAGCCTGCCGTTTTGAATGGAGATCCATTCAGTAGCTGATGAAGAAAGTTCAGCGGTTCAATCAAGTCTTCTCCAATAACTCTCGCCCGCGTTAACCCGCAGGTTGGATTCAAGACGTTAATAGCGGCGCCTCATCTCATGCGTGGAAGATGAAAGTGTAAGGTGAATCTCTTCGGTGTCCTTGTTACATCACTGTCGAGCTGCCAAGGCTGGCACAGGCTCAACAGCTGCCGATAAGACGATTGGATATGGCAGCCACTCAACGGTGACAATCTGCGCCTAGTATGCTCATGTTGTTTGCGCTTGTGTATTATGTACTGAACCTGGAAATGTTCCATAATAACAGGCCATCGTTTCTCCAAGTCATGACTACTTAGTCAAAGGCGAGGCACACCGTAGTAAAGCTTGTCACGATACGTCTGTTTACTTTGACATAGAATGACCACTATCATGACCACCCATCAAAACACGGCTATCCCGCTTCGGTCCTGCCTGACACCCCTACGTTCAATTAACCTCATGCCTTTCTCGTGTCCGGGTCAAACAAGACGCGGGACAAGGACTGATAGGCCGGCCGAATAAGAATTTTGCAGAGGGAATCTAGACTGACTAATACTGAGAAGATGCAGAGTAACCGACTATCATAGTCGTCATCGGACGGGATCTGTGAAGTCGGACCAGTTTCCAGTCAGGTCAGTCCCGAGGTAGATCGTGTGGGGCCAGTCCCAAATATGCTGCAATTAGAGTAGCACTTTAATATGTGTTTGCTGGGTAAACTGGACGGCTTTTCATGTCATCTCATGAGCAGGACTTGTTATTTACGACTACCAGCTACAAGGAGGAAATTAGGAAATTGAACGACATGCTTTGCGCGCAAATAACAACATCTCCATATGGAAACGCATTACGTGCACAAGGTGGGATAAGCTATGAAGATCTATGCAATGCTATCATACATGGGAGATGTGTCAATAGCTGCGTTACGATTGTGAAATCGTCACTGAGTCATTGCAATTGCACAACATTGCACATCAGGACCATGACTCCCGTTGCGTTCCAGGATCCATGAGGGCGACATTTCGCATTGATACTGTATGTAATAAGGGTCTCGACTATTAGCAGCTCAATGGCGAAGCAAGGCTGATGGATTGACAGAAACGGTAATCCGTTCTCTCCGTTCCTCATGAAGCGGAGCCTACCATGACTTCTCCTGTCTTCTCCAGTGTCTCGAGTCGCGATTTCGCTGACCGCCGGGGATGGGCAAGCCAGTGTCGTCATTATTCTTGACGAGCGGGAAAAACGAACAAGAGCACATGGGCATGGGGAGGGGGGTCCTCCCGTCAGCCATGGAGGAAAATCCCTCAGCGGAAACGGGGAGCTTGACGCCAGGTACAAGCTCGGCCAGCAATGACATACAGGAGAGGTACCGGAGCCCCAGTATGGAGAGCGCGCTACCGGGCACCAGAGGACTTTGTATCCAGTAGGTCCAGACGCTGGCAGGCAGACACTTACAGTTGTACATGGCTTGATGCTATCTTGAGGCAAAATTTAGCATTAGTGAGGCAATACGTCAATACAATCGAGGACCGGGCTTTGAGCCATCCCACATGTACAACGGGGCTTTCGAAGATGGAAGCCAACGGGATCCGGGAGATGCAAAGTGTCTCACTGTCTCTCAAGCCAAAGTCCATGGGTGTTGTAAATGGCCGTGGAGATGCTTTGGTGATAGCTCGGAGAGTATTACAGTAGGTAGATAGGCAGGCAGGTACCAACAGGGCGATAAGCAAGTTTGGATACGAAAGTAAAATTACTCGCTCAGCTGCGGGTTCTCTGGATGTCTTGTTTTTCGTAAAGCTAAATCAGTAAAAACTATACTTGCGCGCTATCACAGCATGTACAATCCCGCGAACATTCCCCCAACCCAGACAGGCGGGCGGGCGGGCAGGCCATTGTCTTGATTTGTTTGTATTGACTTCTTTGCATCTCATCGCCTTGTCAAGATCGAGGCGAATCGCTCTCATTGTGACATGGATGGTGAATGACTGATTGTTAGTGCCATCACATTGAGGTCGTCATTGTCATTGTCATTGTCATTGTTATCGTCACGTTCACTCAGTCAGTCATTGCAAGCCATCAATCAGCTATCAGCCACGGGCAGTTGGATCGATGAGACATCCAATAGCTATCGCTTATCAGATACGTGCTCTCAATCGAGTTTTGTTTTGTCTCTTGTTTACGCTGAGCACTCTCCCCCTTGTGCTCTATCGGCAGGGCAATCTCATAGCATGAGTCTCTATCTGAGTCTAGTCTTGCTACATATGAAATGTAGACTGGTCTTTGGTCCCTCTCAATCTCTTTTTTCCCACTGCATTTACTATGCTTCCTCCCTGCACCCACTGCTGAGATTACCGTCTTGTTTCCATTCCCCACGCTGGGCGCCGCCACATACTGTGCTCTGCACCTGCATAGAAGGCAGAACCAGGCTGGGCCGAGGACCAGAGGCTGCCTTGAGTGGACAAGGGCAAGGGCGATTTAAACGGGTCATCATAAAATGGGCCGTGCAAGTCTGCAAGATGCAGTGACCGACGTTTCATAGAGTTATACCCTAGCACGGGCTTGATTAGCTCGATTAACACGCCCCATAGGAAAAA
This sequence comes from Fusarium xyrophilum, assembly GCA_008711595.1. Classification (NCBI taxonomy): domain Eukaryota; kingdom Fungi; phylum Ascomycota; class Sordariomycetes; order Hypocreales; family Nectriaceae; genus Fusarium; species Fusarium xyrophilum. Next base: position 41,481 of record VYWZ01000044.1, on the reverse strand, counting down.
AAAAAGTTGCGGGCATAGGTCCAGAGAAAACCATTTTGGTGAGGTGAGAGAACCCAGCTCCTACGAAGAGAGCAGTAAGAAAAATTGAGCCAGCCGACGCTACCGGGTACGGCAAGGGTAGCTCCTACACTGGCGTGCTGGCTAACACGCTCTGTCTCTAGTTTCCAGGTGGATGTTGATACTACTGCGCTTTCTACTGCATTAGAATGAGATTGACTGAGATGGGGGTTTGTTGATCTGAGATGTTATTGTCTGGTCGTTGTTACGGCTACCTGATGTGAATATTGAATTTCTTGCTATCGTCTCACATTTTCTATTAAATGAGAGTTTAATGCGCTTCATCACGAAATGAAATTTCCAGTTAATACGCGCATAACCAATTGAAGAATTAAAAAGCACTACATCATCAGGCTTTGGAGTACGAATTTAAAGAAAGCACATCGCACTTTACCTTCCCCAGGCCAATGACGAGAAGGCTAGGGTAAGTGAGGGTGTAGCTAAACCGCAAGAGGGTGTGATGAAGTATCTTTCCTCCGTGACCATGGATGTGATTACGTCTCTACTCTGTACGTAGCCACTGAGATGTTGTTCGCTAATCCCGACTCGTGCGGGCTTTAATCGGCAACGGAAGCAAAAAGAAGGGGAAAAACTGAGCGAATATGGAAGAATGGTAATGGCAATGGACTAGAGTCTGATTATCCCCTAGACGGTCCGAAGGGCACATTTGCGTATTCAAGATCGACAACGGAATCAAGTGATATTCCGATACCGTTCTATCGAAGAAGGAAGATAGAAAGAGTGGAAAACTGGAGTGGATACCTAAATGTGCCCTTCGGACCGTCTGGGGGATGGTCTGCATAATGGCGGCAGAAGTACAGAGTAGAGCAATTGATGAGTGTAATGAATGAGTGAATGGTCAATCCAATTGAAAGTGAATGGTCAATCCAATTGAAAGTGAATGGTCAATCCAATTGAAATGGTTGGATTGGTCTGGGTCGGCAGGGCCGTGAGAGGTCGGATCAATTCGTACAGTAGAGAAAAGAGAGGCTCCTTGTTGCTAACTCGTACCTCGAAGAGCTTCCGGTCGTACCTGGAGACGGCATGGAGCACATAACCTGGGGCATATTGGGATTCGCGAGAGACCATGCCAGGAACCTGCGCGAGACTCGTGGGAAGTGACTGATGGGCTCCATCCTAATCCACCCGTCCCGGCTTGGGAAGAGTGAGAGACCCATATCTTGTGCTGTGGAGCCCTGCGTCGCCGTGGGACCCGTTTGATGAGACTCTGGTCATCTGTATTCTTCTTTTCTGTCTTGTCTACTTGTGAAGGGGGGGGGGCCACAGAAAGTCAGTGAGCAGCGAGTTAGATGGCGACATGCATCAAGTGAGAGAAAATCAGTCTTGGAGAAATATGCGGTATGGTACCCACTTCATGACCGGGTCTCCATCATTTTGATCAGGGCCGAAAGTCTGTTGGCAGGGGCCATGCGACGCATGCACGAGCGTGGGCCGGCAAGCTCGCCGGGATAGAACCTAGCCCAAGCTTCCTCACGCATCTGACTTTGCAATTCAAAAAGAAGATCTCGCCCGACCCAAACTTTCTGCTTTTTCCTTTCCTCTTCACCCACGAATGCTTCATTCATAGGCGACCCTAACTTCGTGCGGTGCTTAGACACTTTCTCCCCCTTTCCCTCTCCACTCTATCTTGTTCCTCTGTTTCTCTCACACAACAACAACAGAAGCGGCATCAACCTAAGCTATCATTTCCCAATATCTGCTGCCTACCTACAGTCGCACTCCACACACCCTAAGAATCGACATTTTCTGCTCCATCATCTCCAACCATCGATGGCTGACGAGAAGGCGGCCGGCGCTCCTGCGCTGGACACCAACATCGAGACTGGCGGCTTCGATGAGAAGCGAGGACAAGCTGCTCCCCCCACCAACGCCCCCAAGGCTCCCGTCGCCGGAGATGAGGAGCCCGACGAGGACATGGACGCCCTGATCGAGGATCTCGAATCCGAGGATGGTCACGCGTTGGACGATGAAGAAGAGACTCAGCCCGGAGGTGGCCGTGTTGTTCCCGAAGATCAGCTCCAAACCGACTCCCGAGTGGGCCTGACAGAGGCCGAAGTCATCAACCGACGACGCAAGTGGGGCCTCAACCAGATGAAAGAAGAGAGAGAGAACATGATCCTCAAGTTCCTTATGTTCTTCGTTGGACCAATCCAATTCGTTATGGTCCGTCAACCCTACCCTATTTCTCAGCGTTATCCAGCCTTTCCCCAGTCTTTTCCCCGTCTTTCCCAGCGCTTCTCAGCCCTCTCATGTCTTTCCACACGTTTTTTTTGCCTTTCGTCCACGAATCTGTACCCCCTCTTATACCCAATTGCACTCTCCCGATTCTCCTGCACACCTTGAACCAACTTTCGACAAAATCCGGCGGTCGTGGGACATTCTATGTCGTTTCTGCTGCAAGTTGTTTCTTGGTGAAGCTCGCGACACTAGCGGTGGTGTTGTGTCGAGCGGGTTTTTAGCGTGGTGGTCAATGCACCTGAATCTCCTAATTAGGAAATACCCATCCGCACCAACAAAAACTGGACATAACTCGATCATTTCTCAAACAAATTTCATGATTTTTTTTTGCTAACGACTCGTAGGAAGCTGCTGCTGTTCTCGCTGCTGGTCTTGAGGACTGGATAGACTTTGGCGTCATTTGCGCGCTTCTGCTGCTCAACGCTTGTGTCGGGTTTATTCAAGAGTTTCAGGCGGGTAGCATTGTGGAGGAGCTCAAGTCGGTTCCCCTTCCCAGACCCATGACCTGGCCCTATTTCATTTTGTTAAGAACAGCTACTGACTACTTTGTAGGAAAACCCTTGCTCTCAAGGCTGTTGTCCTCCGAGATGGTACTCTCAAGGAAGTCGAGGCCCCCGAGGTTGTTCCCGGTGATATTCTCCAGGTTGAGGAGGGAACCATCATCCCTGCTGATGGTCGTTTCGTTACCGAGGGCTGCTTCGTTCAGGTCGATCAGTCTGCCATCACTGGCGAGTCTCTCGCTGTCGATAAGCACGCCGGTGACAACTGCTATGCTTCCTCCGCTGTCAAGCGAGGTGAGGCTTTCGTCATCGTCACCGCTACTGGTGACAACACCTTCGTCGGTCGAGCTGCTGCCCTTGTCTCTCAGTCCGCTGGAGGTACTGGTCACTTCACAGAGGTTCTCAACGGTATTGGAACAATTCTTCTGGTTTTGTTCGTGACTCAATTCTTCAAGTTGCAAATCGAGCTAACATCTCCAGGGTCGTTGCTACGCTACTTGTAGTTTGGGTGTCTTCCTTCTATCGATCGAATAGCATTGTAAGTCTACCATATACCCTTGCGCGTGAATAGGGCTCCTTTAGCACTTCACGATGATCTCGTGGGTGTGCCGAAGGGGCATTTGCCCGTGTTGTCGATCTCCCATGAAGTTACCGGGTCGAGACGAGTGGCCCATTTCATGCCCCAGCCCTTTTGAATATTTCTTTTCTAACTGGACATAAGGTCGACATCCTTAGGTTCACCTTGGCCATCACCATCGTTGGTGTCCCTGTCGGTCTTCCTGCTGTCGTCACAACCACTATGGCTGTCGGAGCTGCCTACCTCGCCAAGAAGCAGGCCATTGTCCAGAAGCTTTCCGCCATTGAGTCTCTGGCCGGTGTTGAGATTCTCTGCTCTGACAAGACTGGCACCCTGACCAAGAACAAGCTCTCTCTAGCTGAGCCTTTCTGTGTTGCCGGCGTTGAGCCTGATGACCTGATGCTTACTGCTTGTTTGGCCGCTTCCCGCAAGAAGAAGGGTATCGACGCCATTGACAAGGCTTTCCTTAAGGCCCTGAAGTACTACCCTCGTGCCAAGAGCGTTCTGTCCAAGTACAAGGTTCTTGACTTCCACCCCTTCGATCCCGTCTCCAAGAAGGTCCAGGCTGTTGTTGAGTCTCCTCAGGGTGAGCGCATCATCTGTGTCAAGGGAGCTCCTCTCTTCGTTCTCAAGACTGTCGAAGAGGATCATCCTATTCCTGAGGAAATCGATGCTGCCTACAAGAACACTGTTGCCGAATTCGCTACCCGTGGTTTCCGATCCCTCGGTGTTGCCCGCAAGCGAGGTGAAGGTGCTTGGGAGATTCTCGGTATCATGCCTTGCTCTGACCCTCCCCGCCACGATACTGCCCGCACTATTAATGAGGCCAAGCGCCTTGGTCTTTCCATCAAGATGCTTACTGGTGATGCCGTTGGTATTGCTCGTGAGACTTCCCGTCAGCTCGGTCTCGGTACAAACGTTTACAACGCTGAGCGTCTTGGTCTTGGTGGTGGTGGTGACATGCCCGGTTCTGAGGTCTACGATTTCGTTGAGGCTGCCGATGGTTTCGCTGAGGTTTTCCCCCAGCACAAGTACAACGTCGTCGAGATTCTCCAGCAGCGTGGTTACCTCGTTGCCATGACTGGTGATGGTGTCAACGATGCTCCCTCTCTGAAGAAGGCTGATACCGGTATTGCTGTTGAGGGTGCTTCTGACGCTGCCCGCTCTGCTTCCGATATTGTTTTTCTTGCTCCCGGTCTTGGTGCTATCATTGATGCTTTGAAGACTTGTAAGTTCCCATTCTGTTGCGCTGTGTCGTCGGTTGAGGCTCTTTCGCCCCACCACGACACAAAGGCCCCCTGTTCATGACAAGAACCATGCTAACACTCGCCGAAGCTCGGCAGATTTTCCACCGGCCAGTATTCCTTTATTCCTTGTGTCCTGGAACCTCTGCTGACCGTCTTTTAGTATGTATGCTTATGTCGTCTACCGTATTGCTCTGTCTCTCCACATGGAGATCTTCCTTGGTCTCTGGATTGCCATCCTCAACAAGAGCTTGAACATTGAGCTTGTCGTTTTCATTGCTATTTTCGCCGACATTGCTACTCTCGCCATTGCTTACGACAACGCTCCCTTCTCTCAGACCCCCGTTAAGTGGAACCTCCCCAAACTATGGGGTATGTCCGTCCTTCTCGGTCTTGTCCTCGCTGTCGGTACCTGGATTGCCCTTACCACCATGTACGCCAACTCCGAGGACGGTGGTATTGTCCAGAACTTCGGTAAGATCGACGAGGTTCTCTTCCTCGAGATCTCTCTCACTGAGAACTGGCTCATCTTCATCACCCGTGCCAATGGTCCTTTCTGGTCCTCTATCCCTTCTTGGCAGCTGTCTGGTGCCATTCTGATCGTCGATATCCTTGCCACCCTCTTCTGTATCTTCGGCTGGTTCGTTGGTGGCCAGACCAGTATCGTCGCCGTCGTCCGTATCTGGATTTTCTCTTTCGGTGTCTTCTGCGTCATGGGTGGTCTCTACTACTTCATGCAGGGCAGCACTGGATTTGACAACCTGATGCACGGCAAGTCCCCCAAGCAGAACCAGAAGCAGCGATCCCTCGAGGATTTCGGTACGTCCTAACCATTGCCATGACGCTGACCTTCAGTCCACTAACTCTATCGCAGTTGTTTCTCTTCAGCGTGTCTCGACCCAGCACGAGAAGTCTCAGTAAACAAGATGGTATATACCCGGACCACCATCGCCCGGACTTTTCACTTTCGCTCTGTCCAAATTTGAACTGTATTACTCGCACCCGAGTATCAAGACTCGTGGAGTGGTTGAGGAAACTTTCATACCCTAGAGAACGTCTACTAGACACCTAATAATACAAGTAAAATAAATAATTCGTCCTCTGAAACATCAGTGATTCTTTTATTCGAATCTGTGTTTATTTGCTCGTGCCAAGTGCTCATTTAATGCTTGCTGTTAATTCTTCAGTTGGATCATGGTGTCCCATTTTTGTGTGAGTACAGACCCACCACCCTCAATGATTGGCTTCTCCTCCAGCCTCGCCTAAGCACCATCCACTCAGTGTGACATCAGGTGTAACCTGAAGCCCCCTCTCCATATCTCAGCAGCTGACATTTGCCGTTTCACAAATTCTGACAACTGCATTACTCATTACTCCGCCTTTCCCGTTCAGAAGCCGCTGTGGAAGCTATCAAGCGTCAGAAGGACGATCATGAACCGCGAAATCCCTGGCTATTACTATGGTACAGAATTCTGGCAAACAACTGAAGTTTGAGTACTTACTTGCATTTCTGGCAGACAATGAGAAGAAAAAGTATTTCAAGATCGAAATAGCGCATACGGCGCCCTCGTCGGCTGCCTGGTCGTCGGATGCCGTGAAAAGGCGCAAAGTCGAGCACGAGGCTACAAGACTCGCTGAAAGCCAAACACAGCAAGTAAAGGAACATATTAAGCGCCATTTCGTTGTCAGAGATCCAGTCACGTCCGCACTCCTTACGAGGGAGATTGGTCTTCCCTATATCGCCGAGAGAGGTCGCGGTCGTGTCGAGGATGAAGACCTTGGTGCTGCAGCGTGGGCTAGAGGCTCAGTGGCCAAAGGCAACGTCCCTTTCGCACCAAGCTTTGCAAGTGAGCGACGGGCAAACATGCCGTGCTTTTATGTCTCTGGGGATGATGAGAAGACTGGCCTCGGGGCTTCTTATGCCAGTAAGTCCTTGGGCTGCAGCGCTGCAACGTATGACTCTCACATGATATCTGACTTGCCATTTCAGCTTTGGATGAGGAGACTTTGGTGGGAAGCTATATTCCTACAGATCAAAATGATGAGTTGGTCTTGGAGGCCGGAAGATGCTTCAATCTACTGACATAGTCCAGAATTCATTTCTCACGAGAAGCACCGACTTCTTCTGGCAGAACCCTATTATTCCGTACAGAGGCGGTACAATGTCCACAGATGTCATCGATCAAGTATCACCAGCCTTCACATACAATACTCGTGACCTCGCGCGGACCTGACGACAGTTGCGGAATATACTTCTTCTCTCCACGACTGTCAGATCATAGGGATCCCGATTGCCCAAAATGGCTACTTGGCGAATGTAACTATTCTTTCTGCTTGACCATGTACTGAACCCTGCTTACTTGCAAACAGCGATGTTCTACCAGAGAGTCGCTATCCCTCGCGAGGGACCTGGTGAATGGATGGTTCACAATAGCACACCCGCACCTTCGTCTTCGGGCCTTATTTGCGTTGCTAGCTCTAACAGAGGCCTTCTTCGTATGCATTTCGATGGGAGTGTCTCGGCGGTTGCTCGGAGAGCCGTCCAAAATGGTACACAACTCCCACAAGAAACGTTTGCACAAGATTTCCAAGAGGGGAACCACAACGTTGTGTTTTCTGGTGGGAGGCAACCTAGGCTCTGGATAACGGATCTTCGCGCCCCTGAAGCGCAATGGTCGTTTGCGAATCATGCAAGCTCCATCTCCCATATCAAGAGTGTAAACCCACATCAGGTGCTGGCATCGGGATTGAAGAGCTCGATGGCTCTCTACGACGTACGCTATCTTACAAGTGACCCTCGTGGGACAAAGCCACTGCTGCATTTTACTGGGCACCGCAACGAGGCGCACTTTCACATTGGTTGGGATGTTAGTCCGGAACTGAACGTCGTGGCTGCGGCACAAGACAACGGCACCGTGAAGCTCTTTTCCCTGACGTCAGGACGAGGTCTACCGTGCCCGGCAGTCGAGTCCGTCCACACTGATACGCCGATCAAGGCACTCGCGTTCCAAAGAATGCCCAGAGAGAAAGCACCAAGTTTGTTTGTTGGAGAGGGCCCTTTGCTGAGGAAGTTTTCATTTGGGACCATGGCAGGAGAGGATGAAGCCTAGCACTGCCTCATCAGAGAGCAAACATGAGGCTCTAGGGGAGTCTTTACTGAGCTTATTTTAGCATCGTCTTCTAAACTTGAACTAAATTGTCTAAATCTGTTTCATCACTCAGGGCAGAGGTCTCGAGTTTTCTTTGCCCCCCTGCTCTGGTTTCTAGTTAGTTACAAAAAATCGTCTCAGCGAGCATTTGGTTCACTGGGTGCCACCATCATGCTATCAGAAAGATCCTGTAGGAAATCTACTCAAGGCCGCCGCCGAGAAGGAGCCCGTGACTGTGCCCGTGACTGTGCCCGTGACTGTGCCCGTGACTGTGCCCGTGACTGTGCCCGTGACTGTGCCCGTGACTGTGCCCGTGACTGTGCCCTCCCATACTTCTGCCAAGTGTATCTCTAGTGTCAAGTTTCCTCCATCCATCCATCCTGCGTCGCTACTCCAAGGTTCGTCGCTAGCATTACACTCTAGACACGGGCCTTGGATACCACCGCGACGCTTGCAAACTATTTCCTTGATCACACAGTTGTTGCATGGTTTGTAGCAACGATGCTCGCTCAACGATCTGAACGATCCACCACAATCGTCACAAACCTTCTTTGACACTTCTGAGCCCCCTGATCGATCGCTCCAAAATGGCACTCCGTTCACTCTGGACAACACAAAACGAGCCTCAATATCTGGGCTCACGAATGACCATAAGCACCTGACACAAACCTCGTTTAGTGATGGCTTAGAACACACTCGCTCATCGAAAGACATCAACTCGATCATTACTATACGCGCCAGAATGAGACCGAGATCCAGTGGACGTTCTAACATTGGAATTATGTCCTTTGGTATCTCAAAAGGGAAACTCGGCTCGCGTTGCTGAACAACAGGCGTCAGGGCTGCGAAGACCTGTCGTAGGAACCATTCGAAGTTATAAAACATCGGGCGAGGTCCATCAAACACGGTGCAGCTTGTCTTCCATCAAACAGTCCAAGTTCTTTAATTCTTGGATCGATGAAGAGCTGCGTGACCTTACCCGAGAAAGGATCCTATAGTAGAATGACAACCTAGAAAGGAGAGGGTCTTATAAAGACGATAGAAAAGGATGTGACTTGGTGAATATTGACTAACGCTGTGTGACATGGATCATGTAGGGTCGATGGGGCAATATCTTTGATCAAACAGTCCAAGTTCTTGAACTTTCAGATCGATCGAGAGCTGCGTGAAGATAAATGAAAGAGGATTCTTTGGTAGAATGATAATTTGGGTAAATCATGGTCTCTAAAAGAGGATGGCAAGTGGTGTAACTTGGTGAATATTTGAACTGAAGCTGCGTAACACGGGCTCCCTCCATGCTCGTTGCTCTTGTTATTCTCGACATCAGCTCCATCCTCAGTCCTGCACCTCCGATACTTGGGCCGTCCCCAGCCGTCCTCGGATCCACGATCTAGATCGTCCCCCCTCTCTGCATATTTTGCATGGTTCTCTTGAGGCAGAGGGTGGAGATAGACAATCTCTTGACCTTTGACGGGAAGCGTCTCTGAAGATAGCCTCAGCTGCTTTGCAGAAGGCATCCGTAGAGAGGCTGCCACCAGGCATGATGTCCAGGAACAGGTAAGATGACGGAGTGAGGAATGGCGGAATACAAAGGTAAGTATGGTGTTATTCGAAGAGGACGTAAGAATAGTAAGTGAAAAAAAAATGGGATGAAACAACAGGAGTAATGAACGGATATGGATAGCGCAGATGTCCTAAAGAGACGTTAGTTACTGTCCAGCAGTACCTGTCAGTATAGGTGACAGTCGGCAATTAGTTCAGTTTTCAATCTATCCTCGTGAGATCTCTCCGTTGCTCGGATAACCTATTCCAGCTTCAAAGCATCGTGATCACAGATGGCTTGTTGAAATGCTACAAGGATTTGACCACATGATCCTGTATGAAGAAAATGTCGTGCAAGGACTCTTTGTGCTGATCAGACAAGCTAAGCTCACTAGCTCACAGCTTGTAGTGTTCAAGAGAGTCATTCAGCTCTATCCAACAGCTCGCTTGTGTATGGTAAAACATCGCCAAACGCCAATGTTGGTGATGCTTTCTATATTAACATCGTCGCAAGATGACTGAAGCCTGGATGACCCAGGAGCTCACCTCAGCTTTGGCTCACCGCTCAGTCCTGCTTGAAATCCCTTTAGTGTAGTCCTGTTGCAACGTAGCAGGTCTTCCAGATAACTTGAGCTGTCGCTATCTAATGCTGTGCCTTATGAACTAAGAACGGAATCAAACTGGAACATAGGTTACATAAGGAAGGAAGGGTAGTTGGCAGGTGGGGGGTTAAGAGGACTTTTGGACTTTTATCCTAAATGATTCCAAGTGATGAAAAGACTTGGGCAGTTTAGTCTAAGCCCAAGGGACTCTCTGCTAAGTTTATTTTGGCGTGCGATCCCGCTGATTGCCACCGCCAAACCATGTGTACCAGATGCTTCCATCGCTCTTGGAGCTACACTGTGGGCATCGCAGATGTAACGCGTGTGTATGAAAGCGAGGACTAATTAGAAAGCTACTGTTAGTCAAGCTTCAAGATGGTGCGAGAGCTGGATTGCCCCGGGGTAGCCATAAGAATAGAATAGGTTTTTAGGATTCTTAGGATGAGAAAGTATGATTTTAGACTAGATTTAGGCCAGCTTTTGAAGACTTTAGGATTATACCCATTCAAGGCAACCCGACCTTTCCAACTCAGGGGTTTTCGATAGCTACCATCCAAGTCACCTTCTGCTTTATTTACCTGACCCTATTGATCAAACCTCGTGCAAACATGAAAGCACACGTTCTGGGTGGCTTTTGAAATCAAATAACTCCGATAAATGTGAAATACCGTGTACTCTGGCTGGCAACAACCATGGTCCAGAAATCCCATCACAATACGACATCCTGTTTTCCTTTGGACAAAGACAACCCAAAGCTAAACCTCCAAGACTTGGAGGAACGAACACATAAGACGCCAACCGTGAAAGGGAAAAAAAAAAAAAAAAAAAAAAAAAAAAAAAAAAAAAAGAAAACATTATTGTACAGAGTAGTTACTTTGATGCAGTGTCATTCTAGCACCCCGTGTCATCGGCTGCTGGACGAAGCTGGTCGTGTCGAAGTAGATTGGCTGAGGTTGAATGTTCCAACTAGCTTAGGAAAGGCCTTCGCAAAAGCATCACCCAACTTCCAATTATCCAGATTCCGTAGATGGCGCTCAAAGACAGGATTGATCATGAGCTCATCACTGTCTGGGTCCTGAAGTAACGTGTCGGTCTCCTCGTATGGCCAAGACAGCGAGAGAGTTGTGGTGAATGGCACAAAGAAGTTATCAAAGGGGTAAAGAAGCGGGTTGTGATCGCAAACAAGATAATCTCGCATCTTCGGGAAGGGAATGTGGTCAAGCCAGGCAGCATGTGGGATGGTGAGCTGGGAAGGACATGGCGCCATCCATTTGGGGAGCCGATCATAGTTCTCCTGGGTAGGTTCTATTTGCCAGCGCATGACGAGAAACATGATGTAAAGCACGGCTACACGCTCAGGGAGAGTCGACATGTCGGGAAAGGTGGCGAGAATATCGGTGAACACCTTGGAGACAGGGTGACTGTATGCACTGTTGGCAGGATTGAGAAGTGATGAGACGGAGGGATAACGTGGGCCAACAACATCCTGAGCAGGTAACCCTTCCGCAGCACGTTGACGACGTTCGCTGAGGAAATCGAGTAACAAAGAGTCAAGGGGACAGGTCGGTAGGCAATTCTTGATAGGGGCTGAAGGATCGGTAGTGCTGGGTTCACTGCGCGGGACAGGCCCACCAGCTGCACTCATGGCAGGGCTATATCCAGGGCTGTGTGAGCTTTCGGGTGTATGGGTAGCCGACAGTGTGTGATGCGATGGGGGCTGATGCTGGCCTTGCTCTTGCTCCTGTGAAGGCTGGCCTGGCTTTCCCTGAGAGCCCCAACTTGCAGACCGGCTATGCAATGCACGTTCTCGATTGACGCCTGTCCAGTCGTGCTTCATGGGCATATGGCGGAACTGTGGCGTGTCTTGGGCACCGTTTACACCATTCCGTATCCTGTTCACCCGCTGAGATGGTTCGAGTAGGAATTCTAGTCCAAGACGTTCGGGGCCCATATCGAGCCCATGTTGGAGATTTCGGCGCTGTTGCGTCAATTGGCTGGCAGCCTGTGCTTCAGCAGTATTTGGTGGCCCAGCGGGCGGATGAGGAGAATGGCGATGTTGAGGAGGCGCATGGTGCCCCTGGTGATGCCACTGACCTTGACTTAGAGCAGGGTCGTGACTTGGAGGAGACGCAACACTGCCGGGTGTTGAAGCAGCGTTCGCATTGTTGTGGTGATTGTTGTGGACGGTCAGAGTAACAGGATGCTGTACGGGGGGTGCATACGTGTGAGCTGGTGATACGTATGCTTGCTCAATGCCAGCTATATGCTGTGTTAATCCTGAATGCAGAGAGAAAGAAACGAGATGCTTACCTTGACCGACGATGGGCTGGAGCATGGCAACTATGCCTGCTAAACGACGCTTGATGTCGGCGTTCTCTTGTTCAACGGCTTCTTTGGCACGAAGAGCGCTCTGCAGTTCTTGGTAAGGTTGCTGGTTGGTGAGTTCTTGGATCTGGCGCTGAAGATCTTCGATCTGATTCTTGGTCCGCTCACGAATGGCCCGCTGAGCTTCGCGGTCTGTAACGGTGTTTAGTGGTGTTACACATATCTCATCACATACGACGAGATCGATGGGGTAAGTCTCAAGACAGGAAGGGTATAGACAGGAAAAGGTCAACAGGAACAAAGACGACCATTACTCGTCGACAGCCTGAGTGACTGAACGGTGACGGGGTGGTTGATATGCCATATCACCATAAAGGAAAGGAGAAACTGCACTCACCATTCGCTCTCTTCTTAGCAAGTTGCTCAGGTGTCAAATTGGCGACACCACGACTCCCAGGGCCAGCCTTCTTCCTCCTCTTTGCGCTATCATCACCACCAGCGGGAGAACCTGGGTTGACCGCGTCCGCGTCACGTTTGAGAGAAGCCGAATCATCGTCCGGGCCAGGGCAGAAGCCAGCGGGACTCTGAACGGTCCCTGGGGTATCGGGACCGGAGGCCATCGGGGCGGAAGCGGGAAGAAGCCCCCGTCTCGGAGTGGGTTTGTCCTCGGCAGTTGAAGCGGAACCAGGCCGAGGCGAGAGGGAAGAGAGGCTGGCTGAGACGGAACGGGGGTAGACGAACGAGGATGAGTTGTTGTGTATCCACTCAATCGACGAGCCAACCTTACCTCAACCAAGTTCCTTGCCTTTCAGACGACTCAAGAGCGAAACCTCTTACGACCTGGCAAGAAGGGCTCTGCCTCGTCTCGCGTCTGATCGCTCCTTGTCTGCTTCAACTCACTTGCTCGACTCAGCGAGTCGGGACGAAGCAATGCAATGCAATGCAATGTACGACACGACACGACCCAGCATGGGGAGTGAGTCTTGGGGAATAGCCCGGTAATGAGGATGAAGATACCCGATCCCTTCCCACCTGTGGGGTCACCTCCCCTACTCGATACCTTCTCTGCAGCGAGAGAGGGAGAAAAAGGAAAAGGTCGAGAACCAGGCCAGGGCCTAGATCGAATCGTCGGTTGCAAAGAGACAGGCACAGCTTCTGAGGGGGGCCGTTGACTCATAAAGCCCGCCAGGTCCATGTTGAGAACGAGTCATGGACCCTCGAAAAATGGGACTGAGGGTGAACCAAGGACGCACGGACGGACCATGAGCCAGCCACTGTCGAATCAGGTGACTCGGCCATGTAACGGAAACTCCCCCCGACAAGATACGATCTGGGAATAATAGGACCGAGTGTGACCGCGAGAGAAGGTACACACTAACACGCCTGCATTTCCAAAGGAGATGTTGATTGTTTTCATTGTGATGTAGGTGCTCGCTCACTCACGATTTCAAAGGTTATCGGTGTCGGTAAATAATTCATGGCTCCCTTAATAGTTGTTCCGCGACAATCTCGAGTTGACTACCCTGTGATACTGAGTTTCGACTGTATCAAGTAACGTTACCTTGGTTCAAAAAAATGCTCAAGGGACTTAAGACTTCTTGACAACGGAGCATCTTATTTCACATCGCCAATATACAAATCTTACGTCCTGGCAAAAACATGCATCGATATTGTTTTGTGATGGTACAATTACTATCGAGCCGCCGACGAATCGAGATTATCCACTCCCCAAGTCTCTTACATCAATCAATGCCGTCCTATCCCACAAAATCTCTGCTGGTCCTTGACTTGTCCCTTTGTGTATATGTCTTGTCTTCAAGCTCATTAGGCATCCTGCTATAGCCGTACAACCGATTGCCTGTATTCAGCAAACCCAATCCGTGGTATTCCCGAGTTCAACGTCTACTCTGCCGATGCTCTTGCAAGAGCCTCGTGCAGATGAGGTGGGAATCTGTATCGCAACTGGCTGGTATATGTCGTCAAATCCAGCGTCATCTGCTTCAGCTGATCCACCATCAACCGTCGTGTGCCTTCATTACCGCTGAACTGGCCGCTTGTAAGCTGCTCCCGCTGGCGCACGCAGCAAATAATGGTCCACATCAACAAGTTGGGCACGTTGATAGAAACGGGTTGCGAGAGTCCAGAAAACTTCGAGGCATATGCTCGAATGGTGCTACCATCGCCTGCTGCATCCAGAGGGAGGATTTCGAGGCTTCGGATTCTCTGTTTAGATTCGTCAGCAAATTCAATTATACGAGGATCTCGTGAACTTACGTCGAGGCACTGAGCCCACTGTCCGGACTCCACAGATCCTTTGATGCTGCTCATTTCCAGTAGCACCCGGCAAGCGACCTTGTTTTGGTCCTGGATCCTCCTATAGAACATGGCGTCTCGCTCGTACATGCTCATCATCGTCTTTGCCAACTCGACAGGATCGTCAATTGCTGCCAAGCTGAGACTGCTACCAGCGTCCGCCTCTTGTTCACCAGCCCTGGGCTTGACAGGCGTGAGACGCATAGGATCCTCGCCAATCTCGAGAGACACAGCCTCGCTCAATGCGCGACTAACAATGGCGACGACAGTATCATATTCACCAGCCAGATGGTACAGCAACACAGAATCTGTGGTACGGCCGTTCTCATCCGCAAAACTGGCGGCCTGAAGCGTGACAGTGTTGACAAAGTCGTCCTCGGCATCAAGGCCAATGAGGGGACCGCGTTCCTCGATAATACCGCGAATTCGTCGGCCGTCTGGCCGGATATCACCAATCAGCTTGCTGAACTCGCGTGTCTCGAGAACCAACTCGCGGAGAGCCTCGTGGCAGAGGCTGCCGTGTCGCTGGCCGGCTTCACCGCCAAGATCCTGGTTCAGGCAGATGAGGGTCAGGTAGTCCACAGCAGACGCGACATCAGCGGCTCTAAAGTCACGAGTGTAGTACCCGATCATGCGACCAAAGTTGATTTGTGGTAGGTTCTTGGTACTGTAGCTTCGCAGGTCGTTGTATGGTGACATGGCGTCGCTTGGTCGGAGCAGACCGTAGAACTCGAGCGCGAGTCCAAAATGCACAGCATCGACGTACGAGAAGGGGTACAGGTAGGCAATGGCATCCTCAAACATACCTGAGAGAATCTGCAGGTAGAAGAACATGCCAAAGCTGCCGTTGCTGTCCTCCGAGTTGGCCTTGGGGAAGTGCTTCAGACCGATTTCTCGGATGCTAGACTGCAACTCAGCCAAGCCATATGACTCGCCAGCCATCTCGATCGTCTTATCACCTTCTCTCGCCAAGTTGAACTGCAGCCAAATCCAATCATTGATATGTGTGTTGAGTCCGTCCAGGTTGCGGTTACCGAGCTCGATACGTCCAATAACCTTATAACAAGCCATGCGGAAAGGATCAATCGAGTTTTCTGGGGCGTTGCGAGAGCGCTGAATGTACTCGTTTGTGCAACGATCTAGGAGCTTCTTGTTGGTGATACGGCGATCCTCACTGGCAGCGTAGTTGTTCAAGTACGTTGCAAAGGTTCTATCAATGCCGCGGAACTGATTGGTGTTGTCATTAACATACTTAGCCGCCTCGCTCACATGTCCTGAGCGGAGCAGATAAAACACAATAGCCCAGACATATTCGCCCTGAACCTGCTGAAGCTCAGTATTGTCGGGAACCAGATCTTTCCGTGCGGACCGTAGTCGGATGTACGCCTTGACCTTGCTGACAATATCGGGGAGACCTCCAAGCTTCGCCTCGTGAGGATGCTTGGCAATAAGTGACTCAACTTCGCGCAAGAACTGCTTCTCAAGGAAGACGTTTGCGCCGCTGAGGATACGCTTTCGCATCTCGACAGCCTTGGCTGAGTTGGGGTTATCATTGAGATACATATCCGCAAATTCGCGCTCCCTGGCCGTGGCGTTGTTAAGTGTCGTCTCGGCATCAGGCTTCTCGCCTACAATCTCCATGACTGCAAGGTACGCCTCAACAAGATGTGGCGCATGGGGTTCGTGTGACTCTTTCTCAACAGCCGCGAGCTCAGAGAGAATGGGATAAGATCGCTTAAGAAGACGAGCTGTGTTGAGGTTGCGAATCTTCTCTGAGAGACGTCCTTGCCTCTCGCGAAGCACTCTATCGTCAGAGGTAACACGACCATCCAGGCCACCTGACTCAGAAGAGCGATCGACATCAGAGAAATCAGTTGTATGCGCTCCAATTCGGCTAGGTGTTCCGATGACAGATTTCTGGAGTGTCGACGTGCCAAGGACGCTGGCTCTTCCACTCTTTGCCGCAGGGGCCTGGCTCTTGCGCCTAGATCGACCGAAAGCGCTCTGAGATTCACGACCAGAGGTAGCAACATCCTCACGAGGCGAGATTCCGAAGTGCTGGTAAATGCGCTTTCGTTGCGCCTCCCATTCCATTGTAACATTGTCTTCGAGGAAGTTGTCAAAGTCACGAACCGATCGATCGATCCCATCGGCAATCATGCTAAGAGTCGTCTTGGTCTGGAGGTTCGAGAGGTATGTTTCGACATCGAGTTCGCTAGGGGCGTATCCATGGGTAGTTCGCTCAGTGCGACCAGCCTGGACATCAAGGAGACCAAGGTCCCTAGCAGCAACACCAGGATCAACACCAGAGGCTGCAAGAAGATAGTGAGCCTTTCCACCAAGAGGTTTGTCGCTAGGCTTCGATTGGAGCTTCTTCAATCGATGCCGTAAATCGCCCAAACCAAGCTCGAGACTCGGGAGGTCCTCCATATTGGCTTTACCATCAGCTTTCTGGCTCTTGGCAAAGAGACTGTCGAAATAGGCGCCCGCTGGCTGTGATTGCGGTTGTCCATTGGGGGCCTGGCTGGCAAAAAGGCTTCCTCCCAGGGTGCTCCCGCCGAGGGTGCTTGCACCAAGCATCGAAGGCGCGTTCTGCTGGGGTTGCGGCTGCTGCTGCGGTTGACCGAACAATGAGGGTTTCGCAGCCGCCGCGGGTTGCGCTAGGGAAGAGCCAAACAGCGCTGGCTTCTGTTGCTGCTGCTGAGCGCCAAACAGACCGCCTGTAGTTCCACTCTGCTGAGTCTGCGCAGGTTGTTGTCCAAACAGTCCAGTGCCAGTTCCGGCGCCAGTGGTTGTGCTGGCTAGCTGTGTCGTTGTCGACTGACCGAAGAGACCGCCACCTGTTGCTCGGCTCTGCTGATTCTGTGTTGTAGACTGACCAAACAGGCCGCCTGTTGTACCACCCGTGTTGGCTCCTCCAAACAGTGAACTGCCACCAGTGTTGGTGGACTGTCCGAAGAGTGACATGGCGCTTCGTTATCGATGAGTACCGTCGGGGAAAAAAACGATCGTGCCTCCTGGGGATGTGTTCGAAGCTATGAAGTGCTAATGGCAGACAGAATGTCTGAAGACGTGGCTGAGAGAATGTGAAAAAGCCTGGTCAACAAACAGAGAAAGGCGGCGCGTTTGAATCTAGAAATTTAGGAGTGGGCCAAGACTGGGATGAGTTCCTTGGAGGTGAAGCTTCGTCCAATCAGAGAGAATGTTTGCTCCTAGGCAACGCTAGGCAAACTGCAGAGTCCATTAATGCTTAGGTAGAGCTCCAACTTTCAGCCAGTAAATTTCAAGCTGGCAATGGATGTTTGTGATACATCAACATATATAGCATTGTAAAATTAACGAAGAAAGAAGTCTGTTATTCTACTTCATTCACCCTTTTTAGAGATACGCCTTTGTATCTGCTCGCACATGATCATTAATTACTGGTCTTCATACCAAATTCCAACGCCGAATGCCCAGATCCAGCGCTCATCAACTCCATATCGTCATCTAATACACAAGCTCGACCCCTAAGCACCATTGGGGCACCATTCACACGTGCCTTCTTGGAAGCCACCTTGTCAATCTTGCTGCGGTATTCCTGTTGTGTCTTGCACATGTCGAGGAAGATTTCATACTTGGCATCAAGTAAAGCCTTCTCGTCCTCGTTGGTGCTGGGGTCGACCAGTCGACCTCGCTTGCTCATGCGGTCCATGATGCTCCAGAGAGACTCAGGCCCACTGCCCTCCTTGGCATGACTTGCTGCCTTGGCACCGAGCATGGCAGCACCGTGAACGACAGCAGCATTGACGTAACGGGGAATAAGGACAGGCATGCCGCAGGCCGTTGCTAGAAGGTTCATGAGAACGGGGTTCTGGCACTGGGAACCAGACATGAAGATGGAGGAGATCTCGTGGCCGGCATTGTTCATCTGCTCGACGATTTGGCGGGTCTGCAATGCGATGAATTCCATGGTGGCGTAGTACCAAAGGGCCATGTTGTCGGTGCTCTTGTCGCTGTCCAGTCCGATCATGCTGCCCTTCATGTTGGGATCAGCGATTGGTGAGCGGTTACCCCAAAGGTCACCATAGAAGAAGTGGTGACGTCCAAGGTATGAAATCGAGGGAGCACTATGCTTCTCGACCATCAACTCAAGGTGAGTGTTGAGGAAGTCATAGATGTGCTTGTCTTCAGCCTTGGCAAGGGCGCATGTCTCATTGTAAGCGGGGTGGATGTCGAGCATATGCCGCAGAAGCTCTCCAGTCGCAGATTGACCACCTTCGGCCATCCAAAACTCAGGCAAGAGTACATCACGGTAAGGACCCCAGACACCAGGGACAAAGACAGGCTCCTTGGACAGAGCCAAGTGGCATGTGGAAGTTCCTGCAACAGCAGCCAGACGAGTGAAGGCTTGGGCAAGGTCATTGTGGGGTACAGCAGCGTTGAGTTCGTCGTCCCCAAGATCGACTTTAGCTCCCACAGTTCCGATCCATCCTGCATATGCGTCTATGACACCGCTACCCACAGGTATGCCCATGGGAAGACCGAGTTGGTTCGCGGATAGTCGACTCAAAGTGCCCACGGGCTCGCCAGCGCTGACATAGGCTCCGTTCTGCGAATTTGATTGGTTAGCTTCTGGTGTATGAGAAGTATGGAGCAGAGAAAGCAAGGGGAGAAAGTATGGAAAAAGGCTCACCACCCCGTTGACACCACCCATCTGCTTGAAGTCGTCTTTGGTAAGATCTTCAAGACCAATCTCATGGTAAAAGTCTTCTTGCCAGCCCTTGACGCTACCATCAACGCCCACTGGGACGAAGCCCTGCTTACAGACGACACTGCAGTAGCTACGGGTTTCGTTACCAGTAGCCAAGTGTGTGAGAGCATCCGCAAGATCGTAGAATTTGGCACGGGCAAATAGCTCAGGAGGCATGTGGTTCTTGAGCCAGAGAACCTTTGGCATCTCCATCTCAATGCTCATCTTTCCACCAACATATTTGAGAAGCTTGTGCTTGGTGTTGTTGATCTTCTCGGTCTCTTCGACAGGCCTGTGATCGAGCCACAGGATAACGTTGCGGTCATTGCCATCATTTGTGAAATCTGGGCCAGTGACAGGGAGCGGCTCGTCGGTGTCATGGGTGAAGACGGCGAGAGAGCAAGTTGCATCGAAGCCAATGCCCTTGATACTCGAGGGGTTGACTGTGGACTCGCTGACGACGCGGCGGACACATTCGCAGATGCATTGCCAGATGTCTGTGGTGGATTGTTCCTAGAGGAGTCAGATTATGATTATGATGGGTATGGGTGTCGCGAGTGCAGCTTACGTAGTAGCCAGTCTCAGGCTGCCACAGCTTGATGTTCTCAGAGGCCAGAGCCTTGATATCGCCGGTTTCGTCAATGATGCAAGCACGAGCAGAGCCAGTGCCAACATCGACACCGATGTAGTGATCCTAGGCAAGACAAGTCAGCCATGACACAATGTCAACCATATACAACCGCCACCAACGGCTGAAGGGTGTATCCCGACGAGCGCATACCAAAACCAAAACTTGAGGAGGTCTATCCATTGCGAAGAAGTTGAATCAGCAACTGTGCATGGAATATGAAAGAATGGCGAGATGAAGGGAAACCTACTCCATGACTTCAATGGGCTTGTGGTTGCTATGCATAGTCTTGGGAAGACGCTGAGTGAGCGGAGGAGGGAGGGGAAGAATGATTCGAAGAGGTGTGAAGCAGAAGCAGAAGGCCGAGAAGAGGAGGCGTCGTCTGAGGCGGAGGTGTCACCCCGCGAAAAGCAACAAAAGTCTGGAACTTTGAGAGTAGCTGAGGGTGCGTAGCCAGTGATGGATCACTGAGTCTTCTGAGTCTTGGCTCGAGATGGACTGTATATGTCTGTAATACTTTGTAACTCGATTCATAAACATGAATAAACAGATGACGTTGCTCTGTGAGAAGTCAGGTAGAGAGAGAGAGAGAGAGAGAGAGAGAGAGAGAGAGAGAGAGAGAGAGAGAGAGAGAAGAGACCTCACTGACATATATCTATGATCTAGACAATTGAATCGATCATCAGGCGATGTGGAGCCTCCTCCCAAAAATAAGCTCGTGGAACGCCTTTTGATCATGGACTCTCTCTTCTCTCGGCATCTCGCGATTCACTGCCAAGAAAAAAGAGAGGCCAGTCATGATGAAGAGAGCTCCGGGATGGAAGCTTTGACATGTTCTGAGCCCGGGGAACCCCACCGAAACCCACTATTTCCAGCGCGGGGATGCTCGGGATGCATGAGCCTAGAGTGAGGAGGACGTGGGAGGCAAAGCTAGAGGAGAGGGTGTGCTGTAGTAATTCAGGCGTGCCTACTCTGTATTGAGATCCAGTACCAAGAGCTCTAGAAGCTGAGATGCTACTTACTGTTCAGTGGCGTTCTTCTCAACAGCTTTCTTCTCTTGGACCGTTCAAAATAATGCTGCTGCCTGAGCTTAGGTGGGGATTCCAAGCTACCCAGAACGGTCCATCAGTCCATCGCCAGGCTAGCGATAGATTTCATGATCTGCCATTACCATTATGAGAACTCATGATGAACAATAACAGCATCAAATACGAGGTGTGTACATAAAATACAACTTGGCAAGAGAAATAAAAAGCAGAGTAGACTCTTCCTTGCTTCCCGGCAACCAATCATGAGACCGATGTCTAAGAATCCATTGACTTGCGAATCGCATATCACAGACATCAATATTCCCCATACCTAAAACTATCTATCCATTTAGGTTTAAACCACATGGAATTTGTTGACGACGATGCCCAACTCAACAAGATATTATAATCCCTTCAAACGACTGCCTGACCTGACTCAACCTATAATTGGCATCGAACTCTAGATATAGTACTCAGGTAGAGCAGTAGTACTCCGTACCCCTCTCTGGACCTGTCTAGGCGACTCTCACGATGCGATCAACGCATCTCCACCACAACTAACCAAAAACACCCGGCCCA
Organism: Fusarium xyrophilum; assembly: GCA_008711595.1. Classification (NCBI taxonomy): domain Eukaryota; kingdom Fungi; phylum Ascomycota; class Sordariomycetes; order Hypocreales; family Nectriaceae; genus Fusarium; species Fusarium xyrophilum. The sequence continues at coordinate 19,946 of VYWZ01000044.1, read as the reverse complement.
CTTCGCCTGTCTCTCTGATAACCGTCCGTAGTAAGATGATATGATGTGGCATCAACTTCCATCCTCTTCCCTCGGCCGGAGCGGGCGGGGTGGAAAACGCGAGAAACAGCAAGACAAGACAAAAACTCATAGTGTCCGATGCATCACCTCCAAATGATCCGGATCATCTGGCCTCCACTGCATCCGGCATTTCCTATCACCCATCCCGAGGGGTCGGTTTAGCGCACTTATAGCGTTACAGCACATTGCCGCGGGAATGCTGAAACTGTTCCAGCCATCATCAGGTCCGGAATTCCAGATCCGGCTCATCCGTGATGCATGGAGCAATTGGCCAATGGCATTTGATGATCTTCGTCACCGAGATCTTGTGACTTGCTTGGCTGTGTCTTGTGCGGTGAGTATCACCTCGCATCTGGCCACCTTGATAGGATGGGATAGGTCAACACGACAAGTTACACGATGGTCAACGAAATGCAACCATGCTATGCTATGCTATCTTTCCTTCTCCCAATGCTGTTATCATACAACCCATGAGCTGATGAGCTTTCAACTAACCATGCATATGCAGTCAAGATTATCACATGAGACAATCTCCTCAGCTCTGAAGGAACTGTTCCCTCAACCATCACGCCAGATCAACCCTCAACATCTATCAACGGCAACACACCGCTCGCATCCAATTGCCCCTTCTTGAGTTTTCACTGCCTCTCCCTCGTCTTTCTTCCTAAAACACAAACTCCCCTGACCATGCCTAAATCACTCCTGGCAGTCCATATCACAACCCATCGCTAGGCGTGGGACCAAATACCTATACATAATTCATAAATTCGTCACTCATTATTAGGGTACTCGTGGCCTTCTACCAGGATCACCACTGTCAGCGTTGCCGCGTACGCTTCACGAATGGCACATGCCACACTAGATCCTCGTCAGCAACAATATGCACCTCTGTCACGTCGTATCAGACTTACCATGTTCTCCGAATATCGGCCACCACGGCACTGAGACCCCAGTGAGAACACCATGCTCGTGCCAAGACCTCGTTATCGCGGACTCCGAACGCTTCCACCACGAGAACCTTTTCATCGTCATTCTCATCTTCTTCCTCGAGTGCACCAGTCTGCATGAATCCGTTCAATGGTGCGTGGCTGTGGTTGAAGCTCTGACTCAACATATCTCGGTAGGGACCTCGCATCATGTCTGGTCCTGGGCTTGATCGCACACTATGCAATTGCGGTCCTCCATACAGACCTCCCCAGTCTCGCACTCCAACGATAGAATCTACACGGATTGATGTGTAGACGTAGTCAAAGAAGAGCGGATGTGGCCCATCAGAGCAAGGCCACGCGGCCACGAATGAGACATCGTACATGAGTTTCAATGGCCATGACACCCCATCAATGGCAAATTGCACTGTTGCGTCAAACAGCCGCGGAAGCCCTGCCGCAGTGGGGACGTCCCCAGGTCCATCTGCTGGCTTGAGACTTAACAGCTCTATCCGTACCGTGTCAACAGCATCTTCGGGACCGCCTTTCGGGCGCACTGGCTGGTAATCCTCTACTGGATATGCATCTGCAGCAGGGCCAAGCGGGTCAGACCGCTCTGCCATTGATTCGACATCCTGGGGGCTCATCCGCTGTATTGGCTTTCGGCTTCGAATTCTTGCAATCTGGGTCGGGTCAAGATCTTGGGTAGGGCGCGCAGGGCCGATCCAACCAGCAACAGCATGGCATGTAGGTGCTAGAACTTTACCCACAATCGAAGTGGCCGACCAATATGTGTAGCTGTTCTTGTACTGAAATCCGCAATGAGGATGCATGTGTGAAAGCAGCGCGAGGTTATCAGTTGCACTATCCGGGTCAAGGTCAAGGAGAGTGTTCATTATCAAAAAGGGGAAGGTTTGCTATTCGCAGTCAGTCTCTACTCGCGGGCAGCAAGAATCATACGGCAATCGGTAGGCAGGAAGACTTACACCAGGCAACACAAGGCCGCTGAAGAAGGCAAACGCATCAGAGCTGACCTCATCCAGAGCCAATTCCGAATCCTTCTGTTTCATATTATCAAGGGTATCGGCTAGGTTGGGCCATCTCATCATCTGAGCAAAGCGCCTCAACATCCTGATTTGGCGCTTCTTTAACTTATACCGGAGCAGGACTGGTCTTGTTAGCAGCATGCTCTCGTCGACATCGATATCATTGCCACTCACTCTCTTCAGGTGTCTTGCCAACATCATCAACACGCACAAAATCCTGCCAACGACGAGCAAGGGCCAGATTCCACTGTATTGACGGAGGTATCTGTGATGTCAATTTCTCTTTTGCCCAATCACTATGTTGGTCTGACTGGATGCGCAACTCAAGCTCTAGACTTAGCAGAAGTTGGTGAAAGAATTTGTGAAATTGCTCCTCATTCCCTGGGCCTCTGTCGAAGATGAGGCGTGTAGCAACTTGATTCCGGGGATTACTAAAGTCGATCCAGTCCGGGCGAGACAGAACCATGATAAGATCAGCAATCTGCTTGTCGAGGGTCTTGTGGGGATTAAGAAACTTCTCGGGGTCCCTCAAAATACGCTTATAAAGAACGCGATAGAGCAAAGACTCGTCGTCGTCCTCAATACCATGCCGTAATTCCTGCAGTCGATCGAATATACTTTCGAGACTCATGGTGCGAGGCATGACCCCCGCATCTCGGAGGGCAATTGTAGGTGGAAGAACACTGGACATTGAGGCCCATTCGTTGAGGGTGATGGTTCCAGGTAGGTGACCAAAGAAAAAGGCGAAACTCGGTTGCTCGAGGGTCTCCCATGGCCGGTCTGCGTAACCATGGCCTATAAGACGTAGCGTCATGAGCTGTGTCATGGAGTCATGGAGGTTCGAAACATCGGTATTGTCAGAAGACTTTCCATCACCTCGATTTCCACTCGATGTCGTATAAAGAGCGTAGAATTCTTCGGGTTGGTTCGGTATAGGTCGTTTGTGGCCTTTATGACAGGGAGCACCTCGAGCAACTAGCTCCAGGGCATGTTGATGAGGTAGTTGATCGTTCATGGAAATGCCATAGGGTGGCCATGCTGATTGAGGGTCTCGGGCACGAACCGGACGTCCAGTCGATGGTCTGGACCCATTCGATGCGCGGGACTTGTTAAGAAAGCCGGACGACTTGGACCGTATTGGGGAAGACCGGGGTTCGGGCTCGGGTTCGAGTTGTCCTCTTTTCGGTCTGCGGCGCATGTTGGACTCGTCTCCAGCAGTCGGAGGACGCTGACTATCGCAGGTAAGATCAGGAGCTGAACCCATACTTTGGCGAAATGGCGCATGGCCTACGTCGCCATTACTAGCACGGCGAGGACGATGGTACCCTCTGGGCTCAAGGTCTCTTGGCTGTAAGCGACAGTATTAGCGATATGCTCAACATTGTGCCTCGGCGAGATCGGAGCTTTAGCTATAGCTCCATATGTGTAACAGCTGGAGCTCGAGCTCGGGAACCGAGGTTTCCGATGGGAAGAACCCCAAATCGAGCTCCAAGGACAAATATCGACGCCACTGCTGTCGCTGTTGCTGTTACGTACCGGAGGTTTCGTCGAATGTCTTCTGGAGCTGGCCCTTCGGAGCATGCTCCAGAGACCCTTCTTTTCACCCTGATCCGTCATGATGTCATCAGGCGCTGCGCGACTCCAACGCGACAATCGATATTAAGGAAGAAGATGGGAAATCTAGAAGAGGCGCATAAAGTCGAGAGTCGCAAAGGCGTGGTCGCGACGCCCAAGGCGTGCTGAGAGATAAGACGCGGAGAATTGAATGAGCGTGGAAAGTGTGATAGACAAGGGTTCCCGTTGGCAAGCAGAATTGACGTTGCACATGATTGACCATGTGATGCTATCCCGAGCTCTTTTCCCTTTGAAGCACGACGAAAAAAGGAAAGCTCTCGAGTTTGTTTCCTCTGTGGAAGAAAAGAGAGAGAGAATGCAAGCGCCCTGTTAAGTTGAGGCAATGCGGACCCCACGCCAGCCTGTTCGCTTTTTTTTAGTGGCGCGTCTTGCAGCAGATTGGCGATGAAATTGTTAATCCGAGGCGGTCGAGATTCGAGGCAACCCAGGGATTGTTGTATCGCGAGATAACTATATAACTAGTAAGAGGGGATCGGATATAGTAGAAAGTTGGTGTGTAGAGGTGGTTGGAGGTTGAAAGTCAATCACAACGTTGTTAGAGGGGAGGCTCTAATAACAAAGTCGCTAGAGCAATTACCAGCCGTTAAGTTTATACTTTTAACGGAAAGCGTCTGATGCACAGCCGAGGGGACGCGCAGCCAACACGCAGCCATTCAGAGACAGTAGCTACCTATCCGATCGTTTGCTCACTGCGATAGATACCCTCAGTATTCTCTCTGAGTTACTGCACTGGAGCCAAGACATCACACAACAAGCTTGACGATCTACAGTTGATGACATGTCTGATCAATCAATCATTCAAACAAAGTCTCCAGTCTCTTTCTCTCCCTCTCTCTCTCCCTCCCTGTTCGCCGAGTGTCACTTCGTATAAACCTGCATCACCAACCCCAGACCTGCATGCGGCTTTCCCGGGGCATCCCAAGCTTGCATAGAAACATATAAAACGCAGACGATTCAACTGCACAAATGCATCTATCGCTAGTAATGGCCAATCTTTCTTCCAAACACCAGCGAGTATGCAACATCCAACGCCCATCCTATCAAAGCTTTGTAGAACTTACATACTACCTTATACACCCTCCACCTCTTTCACTCGTCACACCTGCAATTACTTCAAATCTTCAGACAGAAGCTCTCCCAGGCTATTCTGGTTATCTTTGAATCTTCCAAAGGCCTCCCGATACTGCAATAATCATTAGTTTCGATCAACTACCAGAGGGAAAATATGACCTACCGCAAAGAAAAAGTTGAGAATAAGCACAAGCATCAGTGAGCCACTGATAATCATGGGCCCGATCATGTTGTCAAAGTCCTTACCGCTCCGCTCCACAATCATGGTTCGTCTGATTCTCAGCATTGCATAGCCCCAGATGCCGGCAAAGACAGCAATGAGGACAAACAAGAGACCAATGACAGAAGCAAGTGTGTTCTCACCAGCTGCTGTATAAAGACCAACTGCCAGACCGCCCTGAAGGATACAGATATGCTGCCACTTGAGGAAAGTTCGCTCATTGGCGAGCCAGACCTTGGGCTCAACCTTGAGCTCGCCCATATTCTTGATCCATTCTGTCGGCGCTACTACACCCTCTGGCAATGGCTGTTGAGATGCCCGCTTCGCCCTTGAGTACTTGGATAGTGAGAACCCTGGGATAACAGATGAGAGAGTTCCGTAGGACCTCTCCTGCTCTGATCGTTGCTGAGAACTGCTCTCGCCAGCTTCTTCTCCGTTCGCGGGAGTAGACATCCGCTTGTTGAGAGCTTGGGCAATCGAATCCGTCGACATGCGTTCGGCCAGATAAGACTTGCTGACTGGTGAGCTTTGGGTAGGCTTATAGGACCCAGACTTAGCTCCCGCTCCAATCAGACTTCCAACAGCCATAACATCCTCATGTCGTTGAGCACGTCGCTGTTCCTCCTCCTCAAATGTCTTCTGAGGATCCTTTCGGATATCAGACTCGAGATCACTGAGCCAGAAAGGCAAGTTGTTGACGTAATCTTCAAAGAGAGCTGCAATACCATGGACAAATTTGGAGAAGCGAGGGTTGGGGTGAACCAAGTGAGAGGACATCAAATCCTCAACCCATGTGGGGTGCTTTCGATGACTATCCTCCTTTAATTTGATCTCGAGAAGGGCATAAGGGAACCGGTTGACCTCACTCTGGTTCATCTTCTTGAAGGGGTAGGTCATCTCGCTTTCGTCAACGTCAAGACGATGCCACTCATTTGGATCACGGCAAGGGCGGCTGGGATCAAGAGTGTCCTCACGGATGAATGCCACGTCGGTATCGATGGCGATGCGAATGCGATCATCAGCAGGCTTCTGGAAAGCGGTTCGAACGTAGTTGGCCCTCATAACAGGGATAAGACCCTTCTCCTTGACGTAGTTTTGAATGTCGTTGACAGTCTCCTGGAATTGCCGAATCTTTTCAGCAGCAAAGCTCTGTCTCTTCATCTTCTGGACCGCCTTCTCAGGGTTGTATTCGCCATCCACGAATGACTTGACATATTTGTCCTTGATTGTGAACTTGAGGTCTTGGCTGTCACCCTTGTCATCGACAGTCTTTTGCTCGACGAAAATCTCGGGTCGGCTAGCCAATTGTCCATACCAGCGAAGTCGCAGGGACGTTGCTTCAGATTTGCGGTTGACCTTCTCACCATAAAGCTCAAATTGCTTATTATCAAAGTACAGCGAAGTGATAGACGGAGAGTCGCTGCCGTCAAGCTCCTTGGCGGACTGCTCGCTGTAAACGAGAGCCGGTAGATGTCGAAGGATGACAGTCTTGACCTCAAGCAAGTTATCAGGGTGGACCCAGACTACAATTGAGTTAGCATGGTACAACGAAGCCGGAGGCGTCCCGAATTTGACTTACACTTGTGAGCTGTGTAGCGCTCGCCATTGTGAGTCTCGCCATGAGACCCAAGATCCAGGGGTGGCAGCTGCTCACCGCCATCTTCGAGTTGCTGCCTAATGGCAAAGTACATGATGGACAGTTTGTTGAGTAGCGGGGAGTAACCAGTCTCAGAGTTGAATGGTCGCTGAGAAAGGCTCAACTGCATCATAGGACGGACCTTGTAACGGTCTCCTCGCTTCCGGTCGTGCTTCTTAATGATCTTGAGGAAGCCAGTATAGTTGATGTTACTATACTTCTTGAGCTCACGAACCTCATTAGTGATCTCGTCAAGCTCTGATTCCAGAGTGCGCAAGCGGGAAGCCGAGATCTCGCCCCTTCGAGGAGCTCCATCGTCCTCGGAGGACTCGACAGGAGCCAGTTCCTTGAGCTTATCGAAAGCGGCGTCAACTCGTTCCTTGAGAGCGTTGAAGCGTTGCTCTTGGAACTGAGCGACCTTCTCGAGTTGGCTATTGAAGATCTCTTCGCAGAAGCGAGTCTCGTCCTCCTCGGTCCACGGCCGGTTATCGTCATCGGCCACATCCTCCCTCAACAAGCTCTTGAGCTTCGCATAGTCAATGTACTTGTCCTTCCATGGCGGATAGATGGACTCGCGGAGGGTCCGACCGAAGCGCATTGTAGGTGGATGGCGATTGTAGTTTCCCGAGAGGATAGGCCAATTATCTCCAAGCAGGCGACCAACAGGATGCTATCCAAGGCGAGATAGACCGTCGAGAGATCGTACTTGAGACAAAGGTAATCGTTTAGGAATTCGGGATCGGTTCAATTGCGGCGCATGACACAATGGTGATGTAGTTCCGTCAAGAGCGGATTATAGCTTCGAGACGCGGCAATGGAGGCGAGACGGCCGTGGCGAGATGATGCTGTCTAGAGATAATGGACTCGTGACAGAAATTATGCACGACGATATTAAGGACGACAATCAAAGCTTGTTGCTGTGACGTGCGAAGATGAAGGTGCACGATAACACAAAATAAAAGTTACAGTTATAGTTCCAAGAAGTTGAACGAGAAAAAGGCTGGGCAACAATGGATGGATCCAGACAGACTGCCCTGGACCTGGACCTGACGCCAGGACCCCACTACCTGACGTAAAGCAAGCAGTGAACGTTTGACCAGCTACATACAGTATGGGCAGCGTCCACTCACTACCTACACAAAAGCAGCTCTTCAGCGGCTCTTCGGTATCCAAAACAGCTGCTGGAACTAACCCTCAGTGGGAAACGCAACCGTAACAGACCCATATAACCCGCTGAAAGCGACCTGGCAGCTTGGTGCCGTTTCGCCTCGGTTCTGCTAACCCATGTTGAATTTGTCTTCAATTGCCCTATCAGAATCTACCACTTATACACGTGCTGCCGTGGATGCATCTAAAATCGAGGTGCATACGGATATCATTCCCGTCTGTCTAATCCCTGCTTCTGCGTGCATTCATGTGTCTCCATCTACGCACGTGAAGAGAATTGGCCGAATAGCCTCAGTTCATGGCTTCGAGTAAATTTTGCTAGTGAAATCTGAAGAATTTTCGGGTGGAAACCTCTCAAGAATCTACGTATTCAGGCTCTGTCATAGCATGTCACTACCTAGGGGATGAAATAAAAGTCGGGACCTTGAGCCTAACCGATAAAAAGATTTAGGTAACTCAGTATAAATTTAGGATAAGTTTAGGATACTTTTCATGGAGTTTATTTTGTCACCTAAACTTAGGTCGTACGTTTTCTTGCTAGAGTTTACAGCTAAACCAGATTCGAATAAATCATTTCCTTAGCAATGTCGATAGCACGTGACTCAAATTACGTTACATTGCATTGCTGAAACCTCCAGCCTCGTCGTTGTCTTGTTTACCAATCAAATGTCTCTCATGAAATATGCAACCTGAGCTCAAGTTGACAAGAGGGCACGCGAACCTGTCTCTAATGCGAGTTTCACTTCTCATCTGGAACTCGGGATCTAGCCAATAGCAGGTATTGATCGTTCTATGCATGCATGAACACAGAAAACGACCAAGTGCCGTGAATTCCTCCCTCTGAAACTTCTCGAGGCCAAGACTAAAGTAACCTAAACTTGACTAAGTTTAGGATTATTCATAAAACTTTCCTAAACGTTTTCGTAATCTCCCTAAAACATCACAAGAATGCTCGAATTAAATATTCTAACAGCCTGTCGTAGCCAACAGTCATTCAAATTGGTATAACTAATACATTCATCATTCCTGAACAGACCCCTTTTATCATATCCAATTCCATGGTCATGGTATCATCCTGTAGCCGATCTGTTGCTCCCTGTGTCCCAAATGTAGGATAAATAAAGAAACTAGGCAGTTTTATTTCAAGCCTCGACCTTGATCTGGCTGAAAATCTCCTGCGCAGTGCGCTTCGTGATACCACCAGTGACAGGCAGGTTGGTATACTTCTCGAGATAGAGATCAATCTCGCGAGCAGCCTGGCGACCTTCGTTGATACCCCTGAGACATTTGTTAGTGATGTTTTTCAAGCGGCTCGATATAGAAAAAACTTACCAGACAATAAGAGATTGACCGCGGCGGGCGTCACCAGCAGCGAAGACGCCCTCAAGGTTGGTGCTGTACTTGCCAGGGGCAGTCTTGACGTTCTTGCGAGCATCCTTTTCGATCTCGTCACCAAGAACACGAGCCTCAGGTCCAAGGAAACCCATGGCAAGTAGGACGAGGTCGGCGGGGAAGAACTGCTGAGAGCCCTCAACCTTCTTCATGTCCCAACCACCGCTAGGAGACTTGGTCCACTCCACGCGGACGGTGTTGATGCCCTTGACCTTGCCAGAGCCATCATCCATGAACTCCTCAGACATGATGCAGTACTCACGAGGATCCTTGCCAGTGTGCTGGCGAACCTCGGTGTGACCGTAGTCAACACGGTAGATACGAGGCCACTGGGGCCAAGGGTTGTCGTTGGCACGCTCGGGGGGGGGCTGGGGCAGAAGCTCGAAGTTGGTGACGGACTTGGCACCATGACGGAGAGAAGTGCCAATACAATCGTTACCAGTGTCACCACCACCGATGACAACAACATCCTTGCCCTTGGCGGAGATGTAGGTGTTGTCCGCCAGCTCAGAGTCAAGGAGAGACTTGGTGTTCTTGTGGAGGAATTCCATAGCGTAGTGAATACCATCGAGCTGGCGGCCCTTAATAGGAAGGTCGCGGGCAACGGTAGCACCGGTTGCAATGACGACGACGCTGTTGCTGGCTCGAAGGTCGTTGAGAGAAGGGTGACCCTCCTCACCAACAGCAACGCCAGTCTTGAAGATGATACCCTCAGAGGCCATGAAGTCGGTACGGCGCTTGACAATACGCTTATCAAGCTTCATGTTGGGAATACCGTACATGAGGAGACCTCCGAGACGGTCAGCTCGTTCGTAAACAGTAACGAGGTGACCGGCACGGTTGAGCTGATCGGCCGCGGCCAGGCCAGCAGGACCGGATCCAATGATCGCGACAGTCTTGCCAGTTCGGACCTTTGGAGGCTGAGCAACCATCCATCCCATCTCGAAACCGTGGTCAATGATGGCGCATTCAATAGACTTGATACCAACAGGGTCCTCGTTAATACCCAAGACACAAGCACCCTCACAAGGAGCCGGGCAAACGCGGCCAGTGAACTCGGGGAAGTTGTTGGTCATGAGGAGACGATTGAGAGCATCCTTCCACTGTGACTGGAACACCAATTCATTCCATTTAGGGATAATGTTGGAGATAGGACAGCCAGTCTCGGACTGACAGAAAGGTACACCGCAGTCCATGCAACGAGCTGACTGGTATTTGAGCTCATCCTCGTCCAGACGAGTGCTCAGCTCGGCCCAATCCTTGAGACGAGATTTGACAGGGCGGTACTTCTCCTGACGGCGCTTGTACATCTTGAAGCCTCGAGTCTTGTCGAGAACAAGTGCGCGCTTCTTCTCGGCAGCGTTGTCGCCAACAGCCTCCTCGAGATCCTGGAGCTTGGCAACCTTCTCAGGCTTCTTGTGCTGGACGCTAGGGACAGCAGGAAGGTTGTACTCAGCACGCTTGGCTTCAGCAGCCTTGGCAGCCTCTTCCTCGAGGACACGCTTGTAGTCGACGGGAAGAATCTTGATGAATCGAGGAAGAGCTCGGTTAAAGTCAACCAGGATGCGAGCTGCACGCTCGGAGCCAGTGTAGTGATGATGATCCTCAATGAGACCACGAACGAAAGCAATCTCAGCAGGATCCTCGAGACCACTTGCCTCAACCATCTCGCCGTTGAGCTTGGAGTGGAAATCACCGTGAACATCCAAGATGTAGGCAATACCACCAGACATACCAGCAGCAAAGTTGCGGCCAGTAGATCCAAGAACAACAACGCGACCACCAGTCATGTACTCACAACCGTGGTCACCGACACCTTCAACAACCGCGGTAGCACCGGAGTTTCGGACAGCGAAACGCTCGGCAGCAACACCACGGAAGAAGCAAGTACCAGTAGTAGCACCATACAAGCAAGTGTTACCAATGAGAATGTTCTCCTCCGACTTGAAGACGGCGGAACGGGGAGGGTAGATGATCAGACGACCGCCAGACAAGCCCTTGCCAACATAATCGTTGGCATCACCCTCGAGCTCAAGGGTGACACCAGGAGCAAGGAAAGCACCGAAGGACTGACCAGCGGAGCCCTTGATATTAACATGGACAGTGTCCATGGGCAGACCAGTCTCGCCATATCGCTTGGAGATGTGGTAAGAAAGTGAGGTACCCATTGCTCGGTCAGTGTTGACGATGTCACACTCGATTCTGGAGGGGAGACCCTTGTCAAGAGTCAACTCAGACTCGGAAATAAGCTTATTATCCAGTCGGACATGGAGCTTGTGGTCCTGCTTTCGGACGTTGAAGGTGGCAACACCAGGTCGGAGCTTGTGTGCAGGTGTCAGGAGAAGAGACAGGTCAATGTTGGCTGTCTTATTAGTTCGAAGGTCATCACACATCTTCAGGACCTCGACGTGGCCAACCATCTCGTTGATGGTTCGGAAACCAAGCTGAGCCATGATAGCTCGGAGCTCGTTGGCCACATAGTAGAAGAAGTTGATGACATGCTCGGGAGTTCCAGTGAACTTCTTGCGAAGCTCAGGATCCTGGGTAGCTATACCAACAGGGCACGTGTTCAAATGGCAATTGTGAGTAACGAGGCGGTTCTGGAGCTGGAATAGGCCTCCAGAAACCTGGATTCCTCTGTACTTGCCATCCTCGACGTCCGAGATGGTGAAAGACCGTGCATCGTGCGTATAGAATGTCTTTGCTGGGTTCATTCTCTTGCGTGGGATCAACAGGTGGTTCTGGAACTCGTTTGAACCTTTACCTAGATAGATCACGTACTGGACACTTGACCCATACCTGTTGTTCCACTGGTTGAGAGGTGTCGACGTGTCAACACCTGTCACTGAAATGCCGCAACTAAGAGCCAAAGTCTTAGCATCTTCGACGATCTTCTTGTGTCCGGCACCGTGCTGGATAAACCGGTAGGTATTGTGAGACTTGACATAGCAACCATCAGAGTCTATAAGACCTGCCAGGACTGCCAGGCGTGCTTGCTTGCTGGCCTGGAGGTAGCAGTCTGGGATACCAGCACTCTTGTTGTTGAGAAGCCCAAGGTTTTGTAAGCCTTCTCGAATGGGATTCCATTGCTGGCCTGGGGCATGTAATTTTGAAGTAATGACCCAACGGAAGACATCGACTCTAGCCTTATAGTCAGAGTTACGCAGAGAGTCACTAGCTTGCTGCGTTCGATACTCTCCAAGTTTCAATGGCCTAGTACCAGCTGGTCTGCTATTATTCAAACGATCAACATAGCTGGACAGCCAAACACGAGTCTCATGGTCACTGCCATAGATGAACGGACCCTCAGCTCCACCATCACCAAGCCATAAGCCAAGGAAGTATGGATCGATTGGTAGAGCTTCATCTGTTGTTTGATCTTGACCACTAGGAGCCGGGACAAAGGTCAATGGAGCACGATGCAACTTGAGGTGCATCCGTTTAGCTTCTTTATTGCAGAAGCCCTCAAATGTCTCGACAGAAACATTGATCTCATCTCCATCTCGAACAACATATGGATCTACCATATGAGCATGTTGACTGAGTAGTAGAGACTGAACAAGCAGGGCTTGTTCTTCAGAGGCAAACTGGCGATAGATCTTGCGAATACCACCACATGCACAAGGCTTACGGTTGATAGATGTCTTTACCCGATTGAATCGTTGAATGGCCTCTTCAGATAGAGATATGGCCGAAGAATCCATAAATGAGGAGCTGGATGCTTGGGTGTTTATCGATACTTGTCTAGGTGGACCGCCAGAGCCTTGAGACACGCCTTCAGACTGCTGAGAGTCCCGCTGGGTTTGCTGAGATTGGCGAAATGACTGTGAGTCTGGCTGATTCAACGAAGGTGTGCGGCGATAAGTACTGCCAGCAGTTGTACTTGCCAGGGTAGCGTCTCGAAGAGCCACAAAGTCAGGGCCAAGATCGATGGTAGGGGCATCATCAAAGTACTCTGCATCGTCCACGAGATTGGGAGGATGTTCAAAGTACAGGTCTACAGCTTCGTGCATAGCCTCACGAACCAGGTCTGGATTGTTTTCAAGTTCCCGATTGGCTAATCGAGAAAGAACTTCAACAATCTTGTTCGAGTAACGATCGTCTTGTCCTTGGTGGTAGTGTCGTGTTAGAATAGTATCGATATACCCATGGGCCGCCACTTGTCCAGGAATCTCAACTTCATGGCTATCCATCAAGTCTCTGTGAATAGTGTCAACCAAATCTTCAAAGCGAAGACGGTCAGCCTGGCGCTCCAGGGAGTGTCTATCACAATACGTGAACCAAGTCACACTGTTCTTGCTGGCCGAAGGCCTGGTGGCAAAAGTTCGAAGGGGCAGTATGTGATCAGGTGTACACTTGAAAGACACGTTGCGTCGTGAATCAAACTCTTGATAGCGTATCTCCTTCAAACGACCTTGTTGAGCAGGAGCCACAGCAAGACATAGGACAGGGTTATCATTGGGATCATATAGTGTGTCCCCAATGTTGATAGCGGAGATAGGCTTAGGTCCTTGGGATGTCCTGACCATAGTGCTAATTTCGAGGCACTTTCGCATGAAGACACAGCCCATAGCGATAAGAGGAGCAGTGGCAAAGCCCCATTCCTCGGCACCAAGCAGACAAGCCAGGGCAACATCACGACCAGTCTTGAGCTGACCGTCAGTCTGGACAACGACACGACCACGAAGGTCGTTGAGAACCAGAGTCTGATGGGTTTCAGCCAGACCCAACTCCCAAGGAAGACCAGCGTACTTGATACCAGTCCATCGAGAGGCACCAGTACCACCATCGTGACCAGAGATCAGGATGTGATCGGCCTTGGCCTTGGCGACACCAGAGGCGACGATACCGACACCGACCTCAGACACAAGCTTGACGGAGACTCGGGATCGAGGGCTAGAACACTTAAGATCATAGATCAGCTGCTTGAGATCCTCGATGGAGTAAATGTCGTGGTGAGGAGGAGGCGAGATAAGACCGACACCAGGGGTGGAGTGACGGGTGCGAGCGATAGACTTGGATACCTTGTGTCCAGGAAGCTCACCACCCTCACCAGGCTTGGCACCCTGAGCCATCTTGATCTGAAGCTCGTCGGAGTCAGCAAGGTAGGCAGAAGTGACACCGAAACGGCCAGAAGCGACCTGCTTGATAGCAGAACGCATGGTGTCACCGTTAGGCATACGCTGAGATCGCTCGGGATCCTCACCACCCTCACCAGTGTTGGACTTGCCACCAAGACGGTTCATGGCAACGGCAAGAGTAGAGTGAGACTCCATAGAGATGGAACCGTAAGACATGGCGCCAGTGCAGAAGCGTCGGACGATGTCAGTCCAAGGCTCAACCTGGTCGATGGGAACAGGAGTGCAGTCCTCAAACTTGAAGTCAAGAAGACCACGGAGGGTACAGTTCTTGATCTGCTCATACTCGGAGCGGGAGTAAGCCTCATAGGACTTGTCGTTCTTGGTGCGGACGGCGTCCTGGATGTTGGCAATTGAGGTAGGGTCGTTGACGTGGGGCTCACCGCCATCTCGCCAGTGGTACTCGCCAGACTCAGGAAGACCAGAGGGGAGGATAGTCTCGCGGGTGGGGAAACCACGCTCATGGAATCGGAAAGCCTCCTCGGCAATAAGCTCAAAAGTCATACCCTGAATACGAGAAGCAGTACCCCTGAAGCATCGCTCAACAACTGTCTCATCAAGACCCAGGATTTCGAAGATCTGGGCACCCTTGTAAGAGGCAAGAGTAGAGATACCCATCTTGCTCATAACCTTGAGAATACCACCATCGCAGGAGTGTTTGTAGTTACGGATAAGAGTCTCGTTGGTAGTCTTCTTCTTGATGAGACCCTCGCGGTTCAACTTGAGAATGCACTCCATGGCAAGGTAAGGGTTGATGGCATCAGCACCGTAACCGAGGAGAACACACATGTGATGAACCTCACGAGCCTCAGCAGTCTCGACAACGAGAGCAACCATGGATCGCCACTTGTTGCTGACGAGGTGATGGTGAACCATAGCAGAAGCGAGGACAGCGGAAACAGGCACGCGGTCAGCCGAGGTATTGCGGTCGGAAAGGACAATGACACGGTCGCGAGACTCGATGGCGGCGGAGGCCTCGTTACAGATCTCATCGAGGTGCTTGATATAGCCCTGGATACCTTGGTTCTTGGGGAAGGTCAGATCAATAGTCTTGACAGTCCACTCAGAGTACTTGTTGGACATATTCTTGACAGCATTAAACTCTTCGATGGAGAGGATAGGGCTGGGAAGCAAAAGACGACCACATTGGGAAGCGTCCATCTCCAGCAGGTTACCCTGGGGACCAACATAACACTCAAGAGACATGACAATGGACTCTCGGATAGGATCAATGGGGGGGTTAGTGACCTGAGCGAAGAGCTGTCGGAAGTAATCATAGAGGAGACGAGGAGCCTGGGTCAGGCAGGCAAGGGGAGCATCGTTACCCATGGATCCCAGAGCTTCCTTCTCATCAGCGGCCATAGGAGCGAGCAACAGGGAAACCTGCTCGTGAGTATAAGCGTAAGAGAGGAGAAGGGGGTCAGCCTGGATAGCCTTGTCATCAAGCTTGGGAGCAAGGTCCAGGGCCTGCTCCATGATCTCAACGACCTTGGGCAGAGTAATCAATTCACTATCGAGCCAGGCTCGGAAATCATATCGACTCGAGACAGCCTCCTTCAATTCCTTGTCATCAATGATGCGACCAGCCTGTGTATCGACCAACAACATACGACCGGGCTGAAGACGACCCTTCTGGATGACAGTCTCGGGCTCGACGGGAATGGTTCCGACCTCGGAAGCACAGATGATACGATCATCGTCCATCACGTAGAAACGGCAAGGTCGGAGACCATTTCGGTCAAGGTTGGCACCGCAGTATCGGCCATCAGCGAATGTGAACAGAGCAGGGCCATCCCAAGGCTCCATCTGGCAAGCAGCCCACTCGTAGAATGCAGCCTTCTTGGGGTCCATGTGCTGGTTGCCTTGCCAGGCCTCAGGAACCATGAGCATAACAGCTTCGGGAAGAGAGAGAACACCGTTGATGGTAAGAAGCTCGAGAACGTTATCGAAAGCAGCAGAATCGGAGCCACCATCCTCGACAACAGGGTACATCTGCTCGAGCTCCTCCTTGAAGATATCAGACTGCATGACACCCTCGCGGGCGCGCATCCAGTTCTTGTTTCCTCGTAGTGTGTTGATTTCACCGTTGTGGGCAGCCCATCGGAGAGGCTGAGCACGGTCCCATGAGGGGAATGTGTTTGTAGAGAAACGAGAGTGCACCAGAGCAAAATGAGCCTCGTAATCAGCGTTGACAAGATCATGATAGTAAGAGTAAACCTGGACGGGGGCGAGCTGACCCTTGTAAACAATGTTCTTGTTTGAAAGGGAGCAGAGATAGAACCAGTTGTGAAGACCAATGCTCTGAGTGGCACGCTTTCGAAGGATGTACAGCTGTCTCTCAAACAAGTGTTCGTCAAACTTCTCAGGGTCGATCATCTCAGGAGCATTTCCAGTACCGTAGGCAGAGGCCAGAACAACAAAAGGCTGAGCGATGATGGGCTCACGCGATTTGGCGGCAGGTCCTAGAAGAGTCGAGTCGACAGGAGGCCTTCGCCATCCTAGGACTCGGAGGCCCAGCGACTCGGCAACATCTTCCAGCTGCCTCTTGGACTCTTGAAGAGTCTCCTCGTCGGGCTTAAAAAACAGGTTTCCCACGGCGTACTGGCCCAGGGGAGGCAGCTTAATGTCCTCCTCCTTCTCAAAGTTCTTGATGAAGAACCGGTGGGGTATGGATGTCATGACACCAGCACCATCACCATCTCGTGCATCAGATCCCACGGCACCACGGTGGGTCATGTTGCAGAGAAGGTTACGGGCATCACTGACAATCTTGTGGCTAGGCTTGCCCTTGATGTGGCTATGAACATGTTAGTGAGGTTGTGATGATCATCTGACAAGTAACTGACCAAGCAAAGCCGACACCGCAAGCATCCTTCTCATAAGAAGGGTCATAAAGACCCTGCTTCACCGGCAAGGCACCAGCCCACGAGTCATTGTTCTCAGTCTGATACTCATAAGGTATGTACGGTTGTTGCTCGGCTTCAGTTTGAATATGTCGGTCGTCAAATTCCTCGTTTAGGCCCATGCTAGGCAAGGGTTCGATCGAACTTGAGTGGGGTTGTGGGGAAGTCCGGTGGGGGATGTAGGATCGCGGGGCGCGTTGGTAAGGGCAGCTGTAGCCACTCTACCGGGGATCTAGCATTCAATCAATTAGCATGGGTGAAAGGAAAATATGGCAATTAAGCGCGCTCCGTGCAATAGGCTGCAGGACCAGTTCCGATGAGTTCGAACAGGTTCCGAAAGGTTGTCCGAGGCAGTCCAGGGTTTGCTGTTGATTGAGGGGTCGCTAACAAGAAAAAAGAACGTTGGTGGCTCCGGCATCGGGTAGAGATAAGCAAATCCGACGATAACTCAAAACCACCAGAGAATATGACCCGCCAAATTGCGCCCGCAGCTCTCACTGCAGTCTCTATTTCTGACACAACGGTTTTGTGTAGCATCCTCGAGTGAACAGCGCCATGACAATGCTGAAGTGTCCATATCATAACATCCACTTCCAAGACAAGGCAGGCTCTTGACCAAGCTTCTGAGCTGTCTTATTTGGGCCATCGACCCACCAAATTATCGGCGGTCTGCCGAGCGGGGCCCTTGTCCTGGCTACATTGGAGTGGGATGTTTTAGAGCAACAGGGCCAATAATGGACTGTGCAATGCTAAAAACCTAACCATGCAGCCATGCGGCTAAGACAAAGGGGGCCGAAGAGGCACCTGGGAATGGACGTCACTGCAGCGACGCCACCAACTGTTGGAAATGGAAACAAATGCCACCAATGCCAGAGGAGCGCAATCGGAGAGGCCCGTAGAGCTAGTCCGCTAGAAATGTTGCGTTCACTTGTCGTCTGAGACACGTGAATTCGGTAGGTCGCCAGTTCAGGTCTCAAGAATGAGCAGCGATGGCCCGAATATCGTTTGTCCAGATGGTTCTGCGTCGAGGAGCTGCACCAGGTGTCGTGGGAGATGCAGAAGTAAATCCATTTCGGCTCCAGGCGGGAATCGTGGCTTTCGATAGGAAGTGCTCATCACAAACTTACCAAGTGGTGGTCCTCTTCACCAAAGAGGTTATTCGTAAAACGAATGGGTATCAAAAGGCGACTGGCTTGCAGTGCAGTAGCCGGCAGGATGGACACGTTAGATTCTAAGGAGAGGCGAACGCGAGAGGACAGAGCAGTGGCAGTAGGAAGAAGAGATCAAGAGAAGAGAAGATGTTGGAGGGAGAGGGCAACAGCTCTGCTTTTATGAATGGGCGGGAGATGAGTGGGAGTGAGAGTGAGAGTGGAGGAGGGCACGGGAGAAAGGGAATTAATGTCCGAAGCCGTCCAGCAAAGGAAGGCCAGTCCAATAGCAGGTCGAGTAGCAATAGCAGTAACTGTGACAGCTCAATGGTTCACTGCCTCTTTTTCTTGAGTCAATCCAACTGGGTCCAGCTTCGGAGCAGCTCAGAAAAAAAAAGCCCCACGAAAGGGAAAATGGACAAGCGAATACCAAAAAAAAATCCAATGGAGCGGCTACGGCGTGCGTGGAGGGGAGGAACCGCCAGGGACAGGGGTGCATTTGAGGGGGAAAGCTAGTTCGGTAGGGGTGTATATCTTGAATAGGGCTTGGAGAGAGCCTATGGTCGATCGAGGTCGAGAATGCGGCGTCAGAGCGAGATACAGGGATTGTGCATAGCGCAGTGGGGGGGGACCGATGATGTTGATGATGTTGATGATGTTGATGGCTTGAAGAGCACCCTCTCTCTGTAGACACAAAAGTTAGGTATGATGGACGTCAGGAAATGGCATTTCACATGAAAGTCTACTCTCAGCAATTCCCTTGCGTACTGCTTAGCTCTGCTTTTCTTTAAACTCGTCCTGGATACAATTCCAACAGAATAACAGTCCTCACAAGTCATCATTCACATAATGCTTTTGAGAGTCTGTCTTCGGCGTGCTGGCTCCGACCTCGAGGTGGGCGCACGGCATGAACCATGCCGTGGCCCCATTTCCCTACCGTTTCCCACATGCAGTAGAGTAGACGGGAATTGGGGGAGAGGAGGAGGAGGAAATCGCACATGCCAGGAAACAGCCGCAAGCAAATGAGGTTACAGGTATTTGTACGACGCTCCCGTCAACATGCCACTGTTTGGGCAGCATCACCTTTCAAATGTATCAGCATTAGGAAGCTCAGGACTTCGCGTCTCACCTCTTACTCTCGGCATCTCTTCCCCTGACATGCTGGTAACACAAGCTGTAAGGGTTGCTGAAGCCTAGGGATGGCTTGTTTCTCAAGCATCGTGTTATTCTCCAAATTTACCATGCTGTACATGCCGTTTCAACACCTTGCTTCCATGTATCAAATCCCAGCTATCCATACCATTATCCCTTGTTTCTCTATGCTTTGTATTCAGAATCACCTTACGGACTTCCCATTTTCACGCTTCGGAAATTCCTCCGAACTCAGTTTTGAAGCCCTCGACTTAAGCCTTGAGGTGCGCCCGTCCCGCCGTGTTCCGCTCACCCTCCTCCGTAGATCGGCCTGCATCCCCGGCAGATTCCTCTTTGGAGGCGAAAGCAAATGCGCACATCTTTTTGAACATCAATGTGCTAGGAGATGCACAATGCAGCATACTAGACGAGTCAGAATAGGAAATGTGTTGCTGCAGCCCTCTATTCCTGAT
>VYWZ01000043.1:0-21339 GCA_008711595.1 Fusarium xyrophilum | reverse complement strand
TTCAATTAACGCTAAAATGCTTTCTTATGACTAATCTACGCTTTGTACAACACCATGGGTACCCATGGGAATTTTGAGTTCTGTGACAGAACTTTCAGGTTAACAACCAGTTTACGGGCTTTTCTCAAGTTAATATGACGGCTCAGGTTCAGCAAGGAGGCAACAAGATGATGATCCAAACCCGCCTGGGACATCTCATGGAAGCTGGAAATATGTCCCCTTCTGGGCCCTTTGTTCCCTCTGTCCCATCGCCCAACCTCTTTTCTTCCCACGAAGAGGCGTTGTTTCTTGGGACTAGTAGATCACCGGAGTAGCCTGTTCAGTCTACTCCAGCGGCCAACAGTGACGCTCAGTCTCCCAGCTCTCCGAGTTCCTCTGAGTGGCTTAGCTATTATGATCTCCTGAAAACGGATGGCTACTTCTCCGGGAAGCTTCCGGCACTTGGGACTCGGGCTGATCAGGGGGCATCGACTTCGTCTGGCCAAGATCCTTTCGTTGATGTCAGCCTCCCAGTTGCCGACCTTCTGCGGGTGTGGACCTGGATGACCCTGGAGGAGAGTCCGGTTGTCCTGTAAAAGCGGCTATTGACTTCTTTCTGTCCTCCTATGGCTGTACGTGAGGCCTAGGAGGACCAGGACTTGAGGTAATATGGCTAGCAGACATACTTTCTTGGTTACTTCACCCAGAGGAGCAGTTGAAGAACAGTGAAATGTTGGATCAAATCAGCCTACTCGTCCTTTCATGAATCATGAGGCCAGAGATCATGAAAGCATGGATCATTAGGGAGGGGGCCAAGTGCAGGTTAAGTGGGAAGTCCTAATTTCAGACGGAAGATTCAACGGTGAACTTCACATATGCCAGTCCGCAGCATGACACGGCGACAAAGGAGGGTTCAGTCAACTATTCGCACAGATCAGGGAACTAACCCAGCCAGAGTCACAAGTGGTATAGATAGGGGCGATCAAGGAAGTCGGGGATGAAGCAGGACAGAAAGCCCTCAAGTTCACTTCCACGCTGACGAAAGGCACGCGCCGACAAGATTCACGGCAGGACGATCGCTCCACGAGCATATCTTACTATCAATGGAGGACTCTCAATCTGACTCCATATCAAAGTGAACAAGGACAAGGTATCATTTTTAGTTTTGCATGGCATCGTGGATGGGAAGATACCCCTCGAAGAAGTCGGGCCTCATCGAGTTGTTATGAGCAGGAAAAGTGGATTGAGGAGTCATGATAGACTAACTGTATTTTGGAAGTAACACAAATTCATTTGATGTTATTTCTCACTTCATTGTTCCCTTATTCAAAACTGTCTCTTGTGCATTTTGAACAACACCGTTCTAAAGTGAAACTCGAATAATCAACCCCTCATTCGTCCACCTCTATGTGAATGCTTCTGCCTGAGCTCTCAACATCTAGGCATCCATCAATTTACTCCAACCCAAGTGACACACGCCACAGCCGCTATTGCAGCCAAAGCACCCAGAACCAACATTTGAATCCCTTCGACCATCCAAGAACGCACTGACGCGTCTCCCGTTTGGAGGATGTAGCTCTTCCCAGCTCCAAAGGCAAACAACACCAAGAGACAGAGACAAGAGCTCCATTGAAGACCGAGGCCAACGGTACTGGTGAAGAAGTAGGGAAATAAGGGAATGATGCCGCCGATGGTGTAGCCTAGTGATATCGAGAGGCCAGAAATAATCGGTGACTGGGGCGTTGGCTGTGAGGTCGATACGTCGTCCTTTAACGTGTGTAAGCGTGACACCACGCGTTGGAGATCTGATGGCTCTTGTTGAATTGTGTTGAGGATTGTCGTGACTGTCGAAGTTGGGAGGTCTAGAGGCTCGAGATGTTGTCGCACCAATTCCTCCGCTTGCATCTGCATCTTCTCGGATTGTTCAACCATGTAGTCGCTTTCGCTATCCCTTTCAAAGCCCTCCCTCGATTCCTCCAAGTCTTTGGACTTGGGTGAGCAAGGTGCACATTCGTCTCGTGCCGCGAGATATCCTCCAATCCCCATACTGATGCTGCCCGCGCATAGCTCTGCTAAGCCGCCAGTAATGACAGTATCCGTCTTTCCAAGCGAGCTGAGCCCAGCCGTCAGGGCAAAAGGTACTGTAAGTCCATCTGAGAAACCGAGCGTAAAGTCGGATAGAAAGCGCTTGAATGCTGGACTCTGTGATGACTTCATTCTGAACGATGCTGCGTATCTCCAAGCATCAAGTTCACAAACGAAGATGCAAGAAGTAAGAAAATCTCAAAAGAGCAGAAACACAAGTCCTTCGCATCTCCCACGTGCCTACCTATTCCATCCACCCCACGATGCATCTCATCGGTGACAAGACAGGATAGCTCACGGCATGATATTGCCGGCCGCAGCACAAGACAGTCCCGCAAGCCAAGTGATCTACACCGCACATGGTGAAACGCCGCGATCTTACAGGTCGGCCACGCGCTAGCGACCGCTGACCAAAGTGCGCTATTTGATTCGTCTGCCCCTGTGAGATGGTGTCCTAGTGCAAAAGAACCCTGAAGCAACAAAGGCTAATGGATGGATCGTTCGGCCCGCTGACTTGGCGATCCGGCATGTGCTTGGCAATTGAACCACGAATCACGAAACGTTGTTTAGAAATGTGTATTGAGAATTCTGGAGGTTTAAGGTTTAGTGTAATTGGCTATTTGTTCTATCTAGACTTGATATCATAGAATTGATGCTAGTTACATTGTCCGAATACACCGGAGTATTTACGCCGCAATCTAGGTAGACTTGGCAGGCTCATAACCCTTGGGAGGGTTAATTCCATCGTTAACCTCAACAGTATCCTTGTAGTAAGTCGGGTTCTTGCTCTTCTTCCACTCCTTGCGAATCGGCTCAAAGATCTTTCGTCCAGAGAAACTATGCTCGAGATCCAAGTTGGGCGCAACATACTCCTTGTTACCACCGTTGGTGTTAAAAGGTCCAGCGTACGAGGCGTTCCAGAAGTAGCTGTCCAGCTTGTGAGACTTCCACTTTCGGATCTTGTCGCCTGTCTTTTGGGCAACCAGCTTGAACACGTTGGCGCCCACGTCCCACCGGCCGAGGGTGTCGAGACCCCAGTTCGCGGAGACGGTGGCGATCTCGGAGTAGTGGTTGTAGAAGCTGTTGTCGCTGGTTCCGACGAGATGCTTGGGGACTGCGTCGCCGAGAAGGATGCCGAGAATGTGGTTCTGACGAGCGTATGTCTCGTTCTCGTCCCATGTGACGAGGACAAGAGTGTTTTGCATAAAGTGCTTGTCCTTGAGAAGAGGCTCGAGGAAAGCACGCGCCCACTGACCAGCGACAGTGACGGAAGTGTCGTGTCCGTCAGAAGTCATGTTGGGAGTGATGAACATCCACTGAGGAAGCTTGTTCGCCTTGAGATCCTTGTGGAAAACAGACCTCTCAGTGTCGACGAGCGAGAGGTTCTTGATCTGAGAAAGGCGCTGCTCAGAGGAAGTGATGCTGTCGTGGAGAACAGCGGGGTTGTGCTTGCGAACGTAGTCATTCTTGCCGTTCTTGTGGTTCACCCAGGCGAAGCCCTCGAAGCCAGAGTAGGGCATGTCCTCTTGGTACAGACCCCAGGAGATGCCGCGGTGCTCGAGGAGATCAATGACAGTAGAGACGTTGCGCGGGTTGCGGTTGAGGTCGTCGTTCTGCATGCCAAAGTAATCGCCTGCGATGGCGGCCATGTAGTTTGGCTCAGAGGGATGGGTCACTCCGAAGTAGTTCTCGAGAGTGATGCCCTTCTTGCGAAGCCAGGTGAAGTTGGCTATTTCAGTCAGTTCTTGTTTCTGGATCAGTTGAGGAGGGAAAACTGACGGTCGCCGAAAGCCTTCTCGTAGTTCTCATTCTCAAAGTAGATGATGGCAATACGATCAAATGCCTTGCCCTTCACGTGGGAAGTAGGACTGCTAGTCTTGGCAGTCGCGGCAGCAGCAGCGACTTCAGCGGTGCCAGTGGCAGTGTAGCTGGTCTCCCAGCCAGCCTGCTGCTTGTGCTGCTTGTGCTGCTTGTGCTCCTTGGGAGGCTCATAAGAGTGACCAAGGGCCAGGCCAGCAACGGCCAAGAGGGTAGCAGTTTGGAAGAGCATCACGATTGACAGACTCGAACTTGAACTTGAGCCAGAGATCGACGCTCAACTGGCAGCAGCGTTATTGGGTCTCATATAGGGACGCAGACCAAACAGCACGGATATGGTGCCGTGCGTTTCTCCACCGTCGGTCAACGCAACGTCGTTGGTGTAGATCATGTTGGACTTTTGCAATATGTCTTCGGAGAAATGTAACCGCCAATGGACTGCATATGCAGGACACGTGTGAGTGTCCTTGGGGCGTTGGAAGGGTTCTGCTCGCGTGCCGACTTTTCCGGTTCCTCGGGTTTAACGTCTCGCTGAGAATATCCCTGTTCTGGGTGGGGTAGAGTATGCGTTGAGGGTTCATCATGGACTTGAGGCTTGTTCTTTCGAACGAACGACATGACAACGTGGGCTTCTCTTGGTATTCCTGAAGGGAGAGAAAACAATGGTTGAGATCAGGGCGCTCTGGGTGATGGAGGATGAGAGAGATGGTGAGGGGACGTGGTTTCTTGGTGATGAGGCTGCTTTGAAGTCAGAGCAAGCGGGTGAGAAAGCTTCATGGAAGACCAAAACACCAAAAAGCAAGGGCTTGACGATATCCATCGCTGTCGCTGGTCTCATTTCGATTCTGCTTTTGGCTGCAGTCACTCTCGACCTCCAGATCCGACCCTCAGAACACAAAGAAACGCATCCAAAACCCCCTCAACCAAGCAAACCCGCTCCAACGGCAGAGACCATCAAACACCAAGAATCCATCCCCTCAGCACCTCAACTCCGCGACACAAAGGAATACATCCTCTCATCGTCATGGGACTTCAACTCCCCTGCAACAACAAGAGAATTTTTCTGGACCATCAACGACGCCGTTCTTAATCCCGATGGCGTCTACAGACCGATGATCCTCATCAACAATCAATACCCCGGCCCTCTCGTCGAATGCAACGAAGGCGATACTATCATCGTCCGCGTCGAAAACAAAGCTGTCAATGCGACTGCGATTCATTTCCACGGCATGTTTCAGAACGGCACGAATAATATGGATGGAACAGTTGGCATTACTCAATGTGCCATCGCGCCAAACTCAAACTTTACTTATAAATTTGATGTCAAGGGCCAGCACGGCACATACTGGTATCATGCGCATCATAGCGCACAAGCGTCAGATGGATTGCTTGGGCCAATGGTTGTTCACTCCGAGAAGGAGAAACCCCTACAGAAGGTGGACTACGCGACTGATAGAGTTGTCATGGTTCAGGATCATTATCATAACTTGACATCGGAGCTTTTGATGGAGTATCTTGCGCCAGATCAGGAGAACAACGAGCCGGTTCCAGATAACGGTCTTATCAACGGGCGGAATGTTCGCGATTGTGCGGATTTTGAGGGTCTGGCGTGTAATACTACGGATCTTGCGATACCGACGATTGATCTTGAAGCTGGGAAGCGACATAGACTGCGCATCATCAACGTCGGCGCCTTTGCAGAGTTTCAGATCCAGTTCGACGAGCATCCCTTCTACGTCACCGAAGTCGATGGCACAGACGTCCATCCCGAACCAATCCATCGAGTAAACGTCCTTCCAGCGCAGCGGTATAGCGTTGTCCTTGAGACGAATGCCACAACGGCTTCGACGTTCTGGATGAGGGCTAGGATGGTGACGCACTGCTTCAAGAACGAGAATGAGCGTCTCCAGTCTGAAACGAGGGCCATTATTCGATATACCGACAAGGATGAGAAGACAGCCTCCGAAGAGCCAAAGAGTAAGGAATGGCCTGATGCGATTGAAGTCATCTGTCGCGATCTGAACACCACGGACCTTCGACCTGTTGAAGTTGTATCACCACCTCCGGCAGACGAAGTCATCGTTCTTCGCGCGAACTTTGAGATTGGAGACTGGCGCTTGGCAAGGGGGTTCTTCAATGAATCGACATGGCACGCCAACGCAACGCATCCATCTTTACATCGATTCCTCGACAGTGGACTACAGAGCACATCTGCCAAAAACCCCATCGCCATCAATGAGAAGGTCTTTGAACGCCAAAGGGAATTTGTGCTAGAAACAACTGGCATTCGAACAATAGACATCTCCATCAACAACTTCGACGACGGCGCTCATCCCTTCCATCTCCACGGTCATAAATTCTCCGTCCTCCTACAAGGCCGCGACGGCTATCCACCCAGCGCAGCAGATCTCCCCAAATATCTAGAATCACACGGCCTTTTGGAAAACCCACTGAGGAGAGATACGCTCACTGTCGAGGGATATGCTTGGGCTGTTATTCGTGTTGTGCTGGATAATCCGGGTTTGTGGGCATTTCATTGTCATAATACTTGGCATGCTGAGTCTGGAATGCTGATGCAGATGTTGGTGAGGCCGGAGGTTATGAAGGATCGGAAGGTTGGTGATGAGGAGAGGGGATCGTGTGGTAGGGAGGGTGTTTTGAAGGGGATGAGGCCGGATGATAGTATTTGGTTTGGACAGTTCAGGTGAGAGGACGAGGGGGGTTCAGACTCTTTGTATTATATGGCGTTTCTGGTCTTGGTGCTTCTAATTGGATAAAGTTTCTTACCAATAGTCGAGTAGTTTTTGGCCACGAAGCTTAGCTACTGATAACACTGCACTCCAAGTGACAAGGTGAAAGGATATGGCAGTGCGAGCTCAAAAGGGCTAGATCATCCCTTTTCTGACAATATCACCAGATCAAAAGACTGGGAGTCAGTTTTTCTGAGATATGAGCTTCTCTTCGGCGTCATGAACGCTGAACTGCTTAACACCAACAAGCTACAATCTGGAGTTCATTATCTGCCTGAAGACAAGAGCCTACGAACTTGGTGTATTAACAGTTCCGTTTCTAGCTTACCTGGTGATATAGTCAATGATATCCAACCATTCTTTCGATTTGTGCCTTCTTCCGCCGCATATTTGAAAGACTGGAGCTATTGTCCCGACACCGTCTCTGGCTTGGCATTCGGAATGATAGACCATGGCAACAAGTGAATCGTAGTTCATGCAAGATAGAGAAACTCGCAAGCCTTTCAAACTCGCGTTGATTGTGCCTGTTTTTGGTCGAAGTGAGGGTTGACGCAATTTCACCATCTTGCACTCCAAGCCACCACAGGAGCCAAGAATGCAACAATCGCGAACCTATAACGAGTAGTATTACAACAGTAGGATATTTTCAACTAATCTCTTGAAATGTGTTACTAAAATTAATCCTTCAATGGCGGATCCGTGGGGCTTGTCTCCGAAGACCCGAACATCGCTCCAACCTCAAAACAGCCTCGGAGTACCAACCTCCAGAAACACGGTTCACGTCTCCTTACCTGACCGGGTGGTAAATGCCACTTTTAAAATTGATCATGTGCCCGTGATGTCCATAGCGCGGAGTCACGTCTTCCGTGGTCAGTTATGGATCGGTTTAGTGACGATTCCCAGATGGAGAAACCTTTCGGATACTCAAGATGATCCTTCGATGGACTGTCCAAGGCTTGGCGGGTGGAAACTCCGGAGAGTGCTACGGATCGCGGGCCGGTAGTTGGCTTTTTGCGGGACGATTGACATCTTGCTCGTCTTAGTGACGCCAGTTATGGTTCGACGGATGTTGAGCCACGAATTCCGACACCGTCAAAAGATATACCCCCGATCTGGCTAGAAACAATTTCTATACCCTTGGCCATAGATGTAAAAGATCCACGAATCCCTCGACTCATCAAACTCCTCAGTTGACAAGTGCATCCAAATCAACCAGCATCATGAAGTCCCTCTTCGCTCTCAGCCTCTTTACCGGCCTTTCGGTCGCCCAAGATGCAGCATGGGCCCAATGCGGTGGAAACAAGTGGACTGGCTCAAAGACCTGCGTCTCCGGCTACAAGTGCAACGTCGTCAATGAGTGGTACAGCCAGCGCATCCCCGGCACTGCTGAGGAGCCTACTACTACCCTCAAGACCACTACTGGTGGCGGCAGCACACCTACTGGTACACCTGGAAATGGAAAGTTTCTCTGGGTTGGTACTAATGAGCCGGGTGCCGAGTTTGGCGAGACTAATTTGCCTGGAATTTGGGGAAAGCACTTCGCCTTCCCTGATCCCGCTGCCGTTGATGTAAGTAAAACACCGTAGTTGTGAGAATAGAACTGACGTGGTGTAGACCCTCATCTCTCAGGGCTACAAAACCTTCCGCGTTCAACTCCTCATGGAACGCACAAACCCTAGCTCAATGACCGGAGCTTTTGACGCCGCTTACTTGAAGAACCTCACCACAATCATGGACCACATCACCGGCAAGGGTGCCAACGTCATTCTCGACCCTCACAACTACGGCCGCTACTACAACAATATTATCACTTCAACCTCTGACTTTCAAACCTAGTGGAGAGAATTTTGCTACCCAGTTCGAGAGCAACAGCAAGATCATCTTTGACACTAACAATGAGTACAACACTATGGATCAGACTCTTGTTCTGAACTTGAACCAGGCTGCCATCAACGGTATTCGTGCTGCAGGCGCTACTCAGACTATTCTTGTTGAGGGCAACCAATGGTCTGGTGCTTGGTCTTGGCCCGATGTCAACGACAACATGAAGGTTCGCAAACCCGCCTTATCTTATTGACTCCCGTAGCTAACATCAACAGGCTCTTACCGACCCTCTTGACAAGATCGTCTTCGAAATGCATCAGTACCTCGACTCTGACAGCTCCGGCACTTCACCCAACTGTGTCTCCACCACCATCGGAGTCGAGCGCCTCAAGGCTGCTACCGAGTGGTTGAGGAAGAACAAGAAGATCGGCATGATCGGTGAATCTGCCGGCGGTCCTAACGACACCTGAAAGGCTGCTGTTAAGAACACACTGGACTATCTTAAGGAGAACTCTGATGTTTGGAAGGGTGTCACCTGGTGGGCAGCTGGTCCTTGGTGGGGTGACTCCATGTACAGCTTTGAGTCTCCGAGTGGTCCTGCTTACACGTACTATAACTCTCTTCTCAAGACTGGTATCTAGGTACAGACGATAGAATGATGGGGAGAGATCAAGGAGTGACAATGGTTGAGTGTTCGTCAGTTAGCCTGTGCAGATAACAAGAGCTTTGGGATTATCCAAAAGGCACCAATACGGATTCCCATTTATGGATATTCCTGGTAGCTTTTATGAAATTGATGATATTTCAAATCTTTATTACTCTGATACTCAATATACAATGACGCTCTTGTGCAGTTCACCCCTACCTCTCTGTGTTGGGTAAAGCTGACTGAAATACTATACACTATATGTGACCTTAGTTTCATAGAAGCAATAAAGCGTTCTAGTGGAAAAGAAGTATTAAAAGTAATACATAATCTGATAGGCTTACAAGACTGTTAAGAATATATCTTTGCGAAGCATCCATGAAAGTCTGTCACGCTGGTCCATCTACTTCAATGGAATTCCAGGTTCTAGTAACATTTGATAAGCTTCAGTCGTATAGAATTACATTTTGCATGACTTGGGCTTCCTACTGAATGAACTATGTTTTTAAAGTAGTTTTCCAGACAACAGAACCTCTATTAGTATTTATCAGATACTTTATCTAGACGGTCAGCGGCCAAGCGGCACCATATTCTGGCATCAATCGGTCGACTTGCGTGACTCTATCAAGTTTGAGATATCTACATAGCTTCTATCATTTTCAACGACTCGACCCATCCATCCTACACCCGGACTAGATCCACAAGCCCTGTTGTTGAAGAACGTTGTTCCCAAGGGCAATGCTTTTGGTCGAAAATGCTTACCGTGAGCACAATGATATTGTGAGTCTTGAGACACTCTTACAATCAGCTTGTAATACTGCAAGGGCCTGGTGTCTCATGACGAGTATGTCGAAGTCTAAACGACTGTTGAATGAATCCAGGCAACGGAAACATTCGCTCAGCTTTGTGAGCCCATAGTAGGCGGGCGTGCGTGGGTAGCAAACTTAGATGCTAATTGGGTTGTCGGCTCTCGGCAATCAAGGTCGTACCTTCGATGGTTTCGTGGTCTAACGGTTATGACTGCGGATTCTGATTCCGCCAGCGAGGGTTCGACTCCCTCCGAGACCTTTCTTTTGCGTTTTCCACACATCATCGTAAGATCAATTTTATTTTTACTTGTTGTATTCAACCTTTCGCCGAGGGCTTTCGGTCCTTGTAGCCAGTAATGAATTATGTATTATATAGTCTTGGTATCATGCGCCTCGCTGAAATACATCGTTATTATATATAGGTAACCGTAACCCAATCCATCCCCTATGCGAGCTCATGTCTTTGGTGCTGACCAGTTTCCTGCCTTTCATACCAATAACTAATAGGATCCAGGATATCCTAGTTAGACTTATAGATATTACAGAACTAATCGCAGTATTCATCACTAATAGCATATATAGAACTACTACTCGCATTATTACTTTATAATATAGTAATTATTAATAAATGTATTTACAATAAACTTAGAGCCTGATAAGATTCTTTACAATACTTTCTTCGCCCCGGTTGTATTTGCAGGTGTTGCTGGCTTCACTGTTCTCCATGTGCTTAACGGTACAACAGCTCAAGAGGTCTCTCTGCTCATGCATCACGTCAGCCGCTGGCGTCGCATTGTTCTTCTCAGCTATAGGGGAGTCTGGTGAGCCAGTGAGGCGCCAGAAGAAGAATGCTGCGAGGGCGAGTGCGGCGACACCAAGGGCGACGCCGACGGATATTCCAGCGACTGCGCCTGTTGAGAGACCACTGCTGCTACTGCCGCTGTCATTGCTCTCGCTGCTGGAGTTGATGCTTGGGTCTGCAGTGGCGGTGGCGGCTGTGGAGTCGGAGCCTGTTGTGCCAGCTGTAGCGGTGCTTTCGCCTGTTGACTCAGGCGGCTATGAAGTCAATCAGGGACGGTCGCGTATTGGTACAGTTTGTTGACTTACCGCAGTGTATACCGTAGAGACTAGAGTACATCTCACTATTGACCAGCCCTACACTGCTCATCAACCAATGCTGGCGCGGTTGTGCCCCCTCAACGTCAGAGCTCAAGATAACAGGCCTATTAGGTATGCAGTCCGGACGGGATGCAGCAGGGTGATTTTGGACATTTTGATCGTCTTACACAGAGCACTACTCACTCTGGTGGACATTGGGGTGTTGGTGGGTTGTATGGAACCATGACTGATACCGGTAAGTGGCAGAGTCGTAAGTTTCATCTCACTCTCACCATTTGCCGTGTTTGATGTACTGACTTTGACAGCTGCTGATCCTCTATTCCGGATCCATCTCGCCAATGTCGATCGCTTCTGGTGGTCATGGCAGATTCGTGATCTCAAGAAGCGGGAGAAAGACATCTCTGGTTCTCTTGTCAACTTTGCCTACAACAATGAGGCTGCTGGCAACGTTACTCTCAACCATGGCATCTTTATCGGTGAGACCGTCAAGCTCAAGGCCGAGGTCAAGGATGTCATGCATATCAAGAAGGGTCTCCTTTGCTACGAATATGAGGACACTTGATAAATATTTGCACGAGTTGGGAGACTTGTGCTGACTTAGACATTCTTGACACTAGCTGTCCGGCAAGTTAATATCCATTTGAACTGGCTGCATGCTCAATTGCCTGTGACCACTCCCGTATCCAGAATAGCTCCGAACTATTGCGGAGCTTACAATGGCATCTCATGATCAATGTTATGCAATCCCCTCTGTTGGTGAACCTTCTCGGACACCTTAGGTAATTACGCCCGCTGACGTGCGTGCTGGGCAGTTTGGAATCACTTGCTCACGTAATCGCTTGATTACAAACGCTGAGTGCAGCCGAGATTCTGCCGCGAGAAGGGCGCTGTGATCTATGATTCAGTATAGATGCTTTGGAGTCGTCGTGTCTTCATCACCATCAAATACAGCAGCAATTGATTGACTTTGAAACAAAACACTAATGCCTTTGACAGCACATCCCAATCCTTCGTTTTCTCTCTCGCGACCTCGGCAAGTATGACGGTCAGACGAATGAGGACAAGTACTTGGTAGATGCTGTGTCCGACATCTACGTCGATTGGAGAGTATGAGCATCGATTCCACCATTCATTGTCTCAAGCTCTAACTGAATTACAGTCTCAATGGGTTGCTAACCTCAAAGGGGCAACCGACGAGTACAAGAACGAATTCCTCCCCAAGTACTACGATCTCACTGCCAAGTACTACTCTGACCGTGGGGGCCCTTACCTTCTCGGTAATCAAGTCAGCTACGCCGACTTTGCGATCTACGAGTGACCAGTCCATTGACAACGACACACGAACCAAGACCATCCCGGTTCGTTGGCTCTATCTGAGTGCTTTTGTAATCGTCTACTAATACTAAAGGTGCGCTAGAGTAACATCCCTGATGTCCTTGTCAAGTTCAAGGAGGTTTTCGAGGCTCGACCCAACATTGCCGAGTACATCAAGTCAGAGCAAGACGAGCCGTGGTCTCTGTGAGTGAAAGAATGTTCCCGGGGCATTCAAGTTTACGGACAGAATACAAATCAATTTGTGTCTTGGTCCTCGTTCATCACTAGTGTCAAGTGATAATGGCAGCAACGTGGCCCCATTCGGTTTCAGCCTTGGAATCAGCCCTTGGGAGTTGTCGCATCGTCCGCTAGCTACACTAACGCCAGCTGACATTCAGCCCTCCAGTAAGATTCAGAGGATCCCATGCAACAAATCCCCGCACTGTAAAGAAAACAATAACACAAGGACCTCTTCTCTTACACTGTTCAAGAAGCACAAGATAAGATGAGTGAGAATGCTCCCAAGCTTTGCTCGGCCTGCGCTGCCATCAATTTCGACAAGCTCTTCTTTCCAGACCCTGCCTCATTCAATCCCAGCCACACACCGCCCCCGGGTCCTTGCCTGGGGACACTCGAGGAAATCTTGGATCGCTCTGAAAGATGTGATGTCTGCAGCCTCGTCATCGAAGCCCTCGCCAACGGTATACACGAACGTCCGACAGCCGCTCCGCGAGTCGCTCAAAGTTCAGTCCACAAACCTCGGGTGAGGAGTCTGAAACTCACGGGCAAGTCAAGACACACGGGCTGCGACTTACAGTCAACGATGAGCCTATCAAAATGTTTCCTTGAACCGAAAAGTCTCTCCTCGTACAAGATGTTTCCCGGTTCAGAAGACGATATCAAACCGATGTATGGAAGTGTGAATCGTGTTCTGCTCAGGCTAGAGCCACGTCCCTGGTTGGCTATATTCAACAGCTCGATCACTTTGCAAGCTGTTTGGCCGCCGAAAGAGAGCCAAACCGCAAGCAACAATATTCCACTCGAAGCTACAGGTCAGCCGATCGGGTCTCTGCTGGACATCTCGATCCCTCAGCGCTGGATCAAGCTATGCGAAGACCAACATGAAGAAAAGTGTCGTAAACCAAAGTGGCTGAGCGATAGCGACACCGAATGGCCCAAGAGATGTCGAGCAATTGATGTCAAGGAACAAAGAACCGTCAATCTACTTCCCAATATGCGCTACGTTGCCCTCAGCCATGTTTGGGGATCGAATGAGAACGCATCAACAGCGCGCCTCGAGAGACAGTTGACCCGTGATAACCTGTCACGACTTCAGCAGCCCAACGACCTTGATGAGATTTATATGCCTCAAACCGTCAAAGATGCAATTTATGTCACGGAACAGGTCGGCGAGAGGTTCATCTGGGTTGATGCCCTGTGTATTGTGCAAGATGACCCTTACAGACCTTGGTCGTCAGACCGCACGGATGGATCTGATCTACTCCAGGGCACTCTTCAAGATTTTGGCTGCCTGCGGTGAAGATGCGACTTCCGGACTTGCAGGACTCCCCAGCAATTCACGAGATGTGTTTCAGCGACAAGTCAAGGTCTCATCAAGCGGGCTGCATATCACGCCGCTCGTCACCCTAACCGATGATGACGCTCTCCAATTCTCGACATGGAACTCCAGAGGCTGGACGTTTCAGGAGCGACGTCTGTCTAGGCGCTCACTCATATTTACCAACAAGCGAGTTTACTGATGCTGCGGTGGTAAAACGTGGGAGGAAGAATCACTTCTCGACATCAAACCTAGATCGACAGCTTTCGTCAGTAATCATTCATTTAGTTGTTATGATGAATGGGACGACAATGTATCCGTTCTCTTGAGACAGCTTCGATATGTACATCACACAATTCTCCGGGCGAAACTTCACTTACCCTTCTGATGCCCTACCCGCCTTTCTTGGAATTATTCGTCGGTTCGAGCATTTGAACAATGAGACGATTCACTGGGGTTTGAACGCTAGCACGTTTGATCAAGTACGTGTCTTTGCACATTAACCCCTCATAATCTTCAGTCACCAATAACATAATGCTCAAGCGACTCAGCCTCAGTCCTCCACTCACGTAATCTCACAGCGCGTGGTGGTGAGGCATCTCGTGAGGCCGATTTACCCCGAATGCAAGCAAAGGTGAGATCAGACGGCTAGACATTCCCAAGCGCCTCTGTTTTCTTGGCCTTCAGTTGCTCAACAATTTCCCATCTTGGCTGCTGAACCTGTGAGAATTATCACCATGTCGCGATCACTGGTAGCGAATCCAGCTGCTCGTCCTGGCAAGGACCTCAGCAAGAAACACAGACCGACTGCCTACTCACCCGACATGGATAAACCCAGAGTATACAGTCTTGCAAGAAGGAGAGAAATTGACGACTGGGAGGATGAACTATTTTTCACATATCGGAGCTTTTCCTACCATGGAGTTGGTATGCTTAGCTTCCATGCTTGCTTTCGGGATCGTGTTTGCTAACTGGAGCAGAAGTTGAGAAGAAAACTTTCTTCGTGAAGGAATATGACGAAACGGAGACTTTTCTTGACTCCATTGATGATGGAAACATTCACATTCTGTTTGCGCTTATCCCTGATGAATTAATTGTTGGGGATCAACCCCGAAGACCTTTCCTTCTGACTATCTCGCAGCAAAGCAACCGCGCATACTGTTCATCTGTTCTACACCAGCGACTTTCGTGAGATATTCCAAAGTCTTGGCTTCGCTCCTTGGATCTCAACAGAGTCAGACTGTAACGTCCCCAGAGGCCTGGGACGGCGGGTCTATGATTCGCATTACGGTAGAACACCATCTGGCCATGGACGCACTATGAAAGAGGCTGACTTGATGAGATATCTGATTCAATGTCCCAATAGTAAATCTACGCATGGGCGATGACTATGACCCCGTTATCGAGTACAAACAAGAGCTCCCCACTCTCAGATTTATCATTTGAGACAGAACTGGGATCTAGCCATATGTTTGCAGATCCGGCCTTTTTCTATCTCAGCCTTGACACAGCGAGTAAACAGGCGCGTATTGTATACTCAAGCACCGTACCAGCTGGTGAGAGAATGATTGCAATATCAGAGAGTTCAAGGAACTCGGGCCTCGGAGATGATCCTTTCTCTCTTCTTACTTGTGCGCTGAGTTCTATCCTGCAGGATCAGGGGGCGAACGCACATCCTTTCTCCACAGCCATCAGTGAAATGGTATGTCATTCCCTCACTGCCATACAGATAGATATCTGACATACTTACCTAGGAGCACTACAGCAACTCTCTCAAACACGAGATTGTAGAAGGTGAAGAGGCCAAAGTCAAAGAGACGGTGATCCAACTCAAGATCTGCCTCCCATCCATATATGGAGAAAATCTCGGAGTTCGTCGAATGCACGATTCACATTATTGAGGATGCCATTAGTGAGCACAGAGAATGCAGAGATTTACTGCCGATACCTCAACATCACTACTTGCATGTAAAGAAGAATCTCCAGACTCTACGCTCCCAAGCGATTTCGTTCAAGAGTTATCAAGAGACGCGTATAAGAAGAGTGGACGTCTGCTTATCTATGGTACGACTCGTCATGTTGTCCCTTTCTTATAGTCGTGAGTCTCGCTAACTGGGCATTATTGACACAGGTTTGTTTCATCGGTGCTGAGCCTCAGAACAAAGGGTGCCATCAAAGCTAGCACCGAGGCAACAACAAGGCTGACTCAAGCGAACCGGAAAGATAGTATCAGAAGGAATGAGATGAAAGTAGCCATGAAGCTTGATGGTGAGGACATGAAAACCATTGCAAAGCTCACCATGTCTTACCTCCCCTTGACATTTGTGGCGGTAAGACCTTTCCGTCTGGAATAGAGATTTGAGCAAAGAAGTATTACCAACAATGAAACAGACTATTTTCACTATGGGAATCTTCAACCTTGACTTTGACAACGGCAAGAATGGACGTCTTGTCGTGTCTAGCCAATGGTGGATGTACATCATTTTTGCCATCCCTCTCTCTCACTCTGGGGACGTTTTACTACTGGTTCAGAGCAGTTACAAGATCGCACAAACGTTTGGGCGAGCCAGAAAGCAGGACGAGAGGCCAAGCAGCTTGATTGAGGGTCTTTGCCTCTTCCTCATATGGAGCGTGTACTCCGCACTTTTGAAGCAGTCTTTAAGCAACAATGACTACATGGATAGTCTTTACGTACGTCAGACCTTGTGTGCACCAGTCAATGCAAGCCATTCATTCGAGCTTGTGGGTAACTGAGTGGCTCCTCTTCACTTTAACGCCTAGCGTTGTCGCAGGGAGCAAGAAAGGCATGTGGCCTCAAAGAGGGGCAGCAAAAATACCTCGCCAAAGGGCCACTCTCTGAGTCATGTTGTGTGCTGTACAGAGTACCTGCTTATATTTGTCTAACAGTAGCAGGATGACAGGCCCAAGCTTCCTGGCCTCCTCCCCTGGTGCTATCGATCGTGAATTGAGGTTTCACCCATCAGATCAGGTCCCCGCCAGTGAAAGAAAACAAAGTTTCAAGAAAAGCTTGTTTCAAGTGAAGGAGCCAATGAGTGGAGTACTTTCCCAAATGGCTGGCATTCGTTGAAGTATGTGACGGTGACGGCATTGATTGATTGCCTTAGGCACTTCATTCCTCAAAACGGCACAGCTTGTGTAGCTATTGCCCAATGTAACTACAGAGTAGAGAGCTCTGAGCTGCCTGTGACGACACTAAAGCAACCACCACCAAATATTCCTGTGACCCCTCGATTTAGCTTCTCCCAACTTTGCTCAATCAATCCATCGAACCCCAATCAATCCATCAGAGACTCAATCAATCAATCAATCAATCAATCAATCAATCAACCAGCCCAACTCACCGCAATCATGTCCCGCATCCCAACCTCCACCTCGGTCCTCGAGTCCGCCGTCATCGAAGCCCCCTTCAGCGACGTCTGGCACCTGATCAAGCTCCAAGACTTCTCCCAGTTCTACTCGGCCCTCTCCTCCAGCGGGTGGGTGAAGGGCGCATCCCCCGACACCGACATCGTCAAGTGGACCTTCAAGGACGGCACCGTCCTCGAGGTCAAGCAGGAGGAGCACTCGTCCATCGACCACTACATCACCTACAGCGTCATCTCGTCGCAGCCCGCCCTCAGCTACACCTCCGTCGTCAGCACCGTCCGCGCCTACCCCGTCACCTCTGGCAAGCACGAGGGCGCTACTTTTGTCACCTGGAGCGGAAACTTCTCGAGCGATGCTGATGCTGGTGTCATTGAGGATGCCAAGTTCAAGCGCCGTGAGGCTCTGGCTGATCTCGCCAAGGCTGTTGCCAAGAAGTAAATGATGGGGATGGGAAGCAAGGATTGAAAAGAACGAAGGGTATCTATCATAACAATGTCTATGGATGGCCGGAGCAGGGTTATCACATGTCGATATAACTATTAGCCCGTCGTCGCAATCGCCTCAATTGTCAAGCTGTGCTTCATATCAAATTGCGAACCGAGACCTGAACTTGACCTTGAGCTTATCCCGAACCTCTGGCCAAAGTGCTGTGTCAGTCTTGTAGAAGCTTTGACTCTCTAACTGGTCTCGGATCAGTCAGTATGCTGGGCCGTGGATTGATCGCACTTCGTCGCATTAAACACAGGGTACTCAGTACAGACCACTACTAGTGGTGCACCAGCGCTCTACTCTGTACACAAGACCGAGATAAGCCGACCATGGGAATTTGTATCGCACAACCAAAATTCATGGTAAAACATGTCTCCTGATTAACGTTTCACAGTGTTTCACCAGGACTGGACCCTGAACATCGCACACAAAAGATTTGCGCTGGATTTCCAGGGTCTGGGGAACAGACCCATTCTTGGCGGAGAGCTTCAGGGTAGGGCTGATCGGGTACCTGAGATTTCCGACACCATGAATCAGATCATCTTCAATTCTAGAACAATCCGAAACAGCGAGTCCGCTTTAGCGCATGGAATCAACAGGATTCACCTGCATGTACTCCGTACCAACTCCGAGTATCTGAATAAATGGCTCGTTTTTAATTCAGCGACGTTGCGCAACGGTGACACTCCTCCCCATGGGATCTTAAACACGAGATGAGGATCTCACGCTTCGCAGTGCAACCGGCTTCTTCGGATGCACTGTCGCCCATACAAGCGACGCAGGGTCCTTTCGACAAGTGAGTCTCTTCCATGGCGTGATTGGATGATGAGATAACATAGAGAGGAATGAAGGAAATGCCCCTAGTATGAAAATTTGAAGCTTGAAGGTTAACTGAACGCTAAATTCCAACGTCCGAGACCCCGAATCTCGACACTTTGTGTTCACCGATGCCGATCAACAGTTTCTGTGGAACCTACGCGTATTGTACGTATCCATCTTGCTCGTAACTTATCTTATCTACGCGTGTTAATTCGTCCGCACGTTCGTTCAGCCCGTCTCTCGTCAGCACAGAATTTATCGAACGGTGCCACACGGCTCGGTCAGATTTTATTAATCACTCCAACGGCGTTTCATTGAAACCTCCGTCTTCCGTCGGTGGGATTCGGCACGGTCATCTCGTCGGGTCCGATCCTTCAGCAGGTCCCGCATTCAATTCCGTCAAGCGCATAAAAGGGGATGGACAAAACTCCACCACAATCTCACGTTCTCCGCAAGGCGAGCATGGGTGCAAGCCTTGTTTGGAGGTGAGCACGTGAGCATGCAAGTATCATATCGTCTTGTGGGATATCGTGAAGTGGGGGCGTGCGTGTGCGTTGTTGATTGACATTATTCTAGATTAACATTAATTAATTTGTTCATTGCGATGAGTCGCTATGCGATATCGTTACGTGATGATTGAGTAAAGCATGCTGAGTGTCAAAATTTATTTTCCTCCCCGGTTGCCGGTCGTAGGGAAGGGCTTCTCCAGCTTGACGCACCAGAGGAACAGATCCTCCAAGGGCAGAAGACCAAGTAACATGCGGTTCGACAGCCAAGCGACCAGAACAACTCCCGTAGCAGCTAGAGCATCGAGCCAGTAGTGATTCGCCGTAGCAACAATGATAGTCAAAACAAACGCCGGGTACACGACGCTCAGCACCACGAAGAACGCCTGCCACGCCTTGCTCATGCGCTTCTCACGGGGGGCGAGGCGGCGGCGGAAGAGGCCAGAGTGGTACACGAGGACAGTGCCGATGCAGAAGGAGTATCCAAAGTGAAGAGAGGGGAAGGCCGCGAGCTGGTTGAAGAACTTGTTGGTGGCGTAGATGGACTCGGCGTCTTCGCGGCGGACGGTGTCGAAGAAACCGTATTCTTCGGGGAGGAGACGAGGCGGCATGCATGGGTATGCAGTGAAGACGACGAAGCTGAAGAGGTTTGTAAGCGTCATCATGCGACGAGCCTCTGCGAACTGGGCGTGCGTCGGTGCGGCGTAGTAATACCAGGCAAGGAAGCTGAAGCTTGTTAGCCATGTTTCTTCGCGAGAGGGGTGATGGCAGCGACGACGAACCTGACAGTGACGGGGATGTGAATCAGGGAGTAAGCGCGGTTCAGGATGGTCAGCATCGCCTGGTGATCATTCCTGAAGAAGCTCTGGACATCGATCTCGCGCAGAGGAAACAACCAGCTAAACGGGCCCTCGTGCTCAAACCACAAGACCGCCTTTCCATGGTTCTCCGCAGTCTGCCAAACGCCATCTGTGGCGGCGACGAGCTCACTCGCCGACTTGACGCCGACGTAGAAGAGCAGATTGACAGCCCAGTAGAACATCTCGACGAGGAACGGGAACTTTTGTATGAAGCGCGAGTGGTAGTACTTGGCGTACCGGCTCGAGTTGGGCGTGTGGACAACAGTACCGCAGCACGTTCGTTTCTTGGGCGGGTGCGTATCCGTAGGCGACGCTGCGTCGGCGAGGTTGAGACGCTCCGCCTCGTCGTGGACGTCCTCCTCGTCCCATGGCTCCAGCTTCCATTGGCCGAGGAGACCTTGGTCGCCGCTCTTGGACGAAGGGATGATGGAGAAGTTTCGGAGGCGGTTGAAGTAACATGAAGCGATCATGACACCGACGATGAACTGCACGTGCCGCCAAAAAAAAGAGACCACAAGGTTAGACTTCTGCCC
This sequence comes from Fusarium xyrophilum, assembly GCA_008711595.1. NCBI lineage: Eukaryota > Fungi > Ascomycota > Sordariomycetes > Hypocreales > Nectriaceae > Fusarium > Fusarium xyrophilum. The sequence continues at coordinate 843 of VYWZ01000043.1, read as the reverse complement.
CGGCGGGAGAGTTTACACAGAGAAGAGAGAGAGAGATACGTACGATTGGCTCCACGACGGCGTGGTAGGCAAACTGCGGCTCACCCAGATCTTGTTCATTCTGTGGAGTTTGCTCTTGAGCCATGATGTCCTCTACTGCAGCATGTGCCGACCTGCCAAAATAAAGAAAGACGGAGGGAGAAATAGAGTATCGAGAGGAAAGAAGCTTAAAAGCTTGTCACGACGAATAGGTAGGGTCGGGTGAGTCTGTGATAGAAGGGGAAGAAAAGTTTACGTTAAGAAGATAAAAAAAAAGAACGAACTTCGGAAGACGCGGAGAATAATGAATAGGGGAGGACGGGTCAAAACAAGGGAAGCAAGGATTGATTTGGGATCAGGATTTCTTTCTGATCAAACAGCTGCCAGCTACCGAACCCACGCACGCACCGGGTTACGGAATTAAAAGAGCGTTAGGGCGGTTAGTTAGGGGGGGTTGGTTAAGCTTGGCGAGTTGGAGCGCTGTGTTATTACGTGTCTTGGCTGTGAAGCCCCTGAAGCGCCAGTATCAGTTGGCAGTTGGTTCCCTGGGCCATTCAGCTCCGGTGACGTAGATGAACCATTTCCGCAGAAGCTAAAATTCCAGATTGCCAGGGGGACAGATGACAGAAAGTTAACTAGAGCATGAAGCCACTATAAACTCGACCGAAAAATGCACCCGCTGAGATTGTCAGAGGGCCAGCGGAGTGGGGTTATCGTCAGCCAATCCCGTCGTCCGCGGACCTCCTAGAAACAAAAGCGAGAGCGAAAAATCCGAGGGGAATTAGGGGGTCTGCTCCACTGATAATGAAAGGGTCACCCCCCTAC
>VYWZ01000042.1:0-39583 GCA_008711595.1 Fusarium xyrophilum | reverse complement strand
TCCCCGTATCCGACGTTACTGAATCGAAACAAGAGCTTCTGTTTCTAGGCCATATTTAGATTAATCTAAGCGTTACCCAATTGATGGCCTGGTCGTCAAACTGGAACCACTGCCTCACCATTGAATGCACGAGCCTCATGAGTAAAGGGTCTTTTATGACCGAGAAATTTGACATGAAACTAGGCTCTTCAAGGCGGCGCTGAAACAAGGGCCGTTCATTGATGAGAAACCGTTCGCATTGATAGAAGCAGAAATATAATTTCATATCGTGTGATTCGTCATAGAATGAAATTGTTCATTATATCAGATACCCGGAAATGAAACGGCAACAGGTTTATACGGAGTTACCTCCGGCGATATTTCCAAGATGCACTGGAATCATATCATATCAAATGCACAAGTAAGCTAGAAACAGGGCGAGATATCAAGCCTCATTCAGCTGTAATATCGCCTCGGCATTTTCAAGCCGGGCAAAGATAATTGTCGGCATCATGGATCAATTTCGGCATTTCGTGTAACCGAAGAAGAAGAAGAAGAAGAAGAAGAAGAAGAAGAAAGAGAATCCTTGCTTGTTATGAATGATGACGGATGATTTGTGCATCTATTGCCACTCCACACAGCCAACTATGGTGATGGCATGAGTTTACAGAGTACACACACATTCGGCACATGCCATGTCACGACCGCAGCAGACATTACGTAGTCCGTTTTCGGGGCTTAAACAAAGACCCTTCCTGGTGCCGCGTCACCGAAATTAGCGAACCCCATTCAATCGTACGGGGTTTGGGCTCCGCAGCCTCCGGAGCTCCCTCGTTAAGTTATTCTCTCGACGATAGCGAAAGACATTAATAATGAAGCTTTTTTTTCCTCTTGAGTGCTCCTCGGATAGCACGGGCAACCTGTCTAAGTGTTTTCCTCGGAGGGGTGGTGGCCTAGATTCCATGGTATGACCTCAACTTGACGGGAATATAATTACCCCAAGGCCAGACTCACTCAAACATGGCACGTAGATAATGACGCTTCTCTCTCTCTTTCTTCCTTGTTCTCCTCACACATTCTTGCCGCCCCCATCTGTGTGCTCCTCTGTCTCGATCTGCTATGACTGCATCATCATCACCACCACCACCACCACCACCACCAAGATCTTTTTAGTGCAGTGTCTTTCTCAAGCGGTACAAGAAACCCTGTCTGGGACAGCTGTCGCCCTTTTAGGTCACCTCAGTTCCTGTTCGTTGTCAGAACCCCAAGTTGATTTGCTCGTTACCTTGCTTGGTCCTGTTGCATACCTCGACTCGTACGTATTAACTTAATTTACCTGTTGGTTTCCTGCTTTTTGTCCGAAGTCCAACTTTCCTATACCTCTCGTCTTATTTCCCGCTCAACCAGCCCAGATCTGGCCAGGTTCTTCTCCCTTGTCTATTTCGCTCTGGCCGGTCTCAAACTTCAGCCCAACGGCCTCAAGTGAACCGTGCTTCTCATCCGTTTGGCATTGGTGTCGGCGCCCGACGCTTTCTTTCTTATTCTTGATTTGATTTATCAAGGATCCTATTCTTCTTGTCCCCGCTGTGTCATTCATTGTTCTCCTCCGCCTCAGCCGCCTTGACCGCACTTGTTGACTCACCGTCGTCAGGCCGAGCTTGGGTTGAGCTGAGTTGAGCTGAGCTACTCCGTAAGAGCCTCCAGAATCTCAGGCGACACAGAAACAGAAACGGAAACGGAAACGGCAACGGAGAAGCGAGAGATCAGACCAGACCAGGGTTGCTGGGGCCTCAAATTCTCATCACCGCTGGTGTCTTCGCGTCAGAGGCTACAGGTGCACTAGCCACAAGCGAATCCCTTGGATCTGATGTTTCGGATTTCCATGTTTTAGCACAATTGCAAAAGGTACGTATTTTCATGTCTCTCGTCTGAATATTCGTATCCAATGCAATCGGTGGTGTTTTTTCTCATCTTATGCCTTGATCTTCAGTCACACGCCCTGTTTTTGTGTCTTTTACTTGATTCATCAATAGTCTCGATATTGAATCATGTACTCATTCAGTCCCAAGTGGGATGAAAGCGGTTAGCATCAATCTCAGACAATCTTGCATCGATACTGCCCCTGCAACAATGTCGATCACCTGTCAGAAAAGCAGGATATTGAGTGTTGAGTGCTTCCTTCATCGTCTCTTTGCTGCAAATCGCCCTCTGCCAACACCGCTCGTTCTTCTGCCTGGTGATATGTGCATTCCTCACAGCCATTCATAAGATGTTCTGCTCTGCACAACACAAACCAATAGCCCCTGCTTTGGAGTCCCCATTCCCAGTCCCGTAATCCTCTGCCCTGTTTCTCCACCCTCTTCCTGTTCCTTGTCCACGTCCTTGCGCATCAGCATCATCCCCACTGCCTGCAGCCAACCGCCCGCGAGAACAAGGCGTGACCCTTCCTAATCCTGGTCCCTTGGCGCAGAGTCTAGTGCCCAAATCTGGGCGGGATGCAAGCCTGGGTACAGATAGCACTGCCGTTTTCTTGTCCTGTGCTTTTTCTTTCTTTTTCCTGATGCCGGGCCAGACTAGACCAGACCCATCTCATCACCGCTGCAACACTGCAACACACCGTCTCGTTTTTATTTACTCGTACTCATCTTTAGTTGGCCAATCCCTTGTATTCCATTCTAATCCATTCAAATTCAAGCTATTGTCTTGTTCTTGGCTTATAAACAGCCTCATCCCTCCCCCACGCGCGTGCTAGACTCACAAATTGCTATTCTGCGTGTGTCTACGTCTTACACGGCTCTGCTCTTTGTTTTGAAAGCATCTGAGCGTATACCTCCACTTCCTGCGCCTACATCATCCTTTTACACCCACTACTTTTTTTGTGGCGTTACATTCTTAATTCTCGCTCCTTGGCTGACACCACCCGCATTTCCTCTTGGCTTTATTGGCCTCGTCATCGCTCAAATCATCTCCGTGCAGTACAGTAGAGTAGAGTTGTTAACCGCCATGACAACAACAGCTTCAGTCCCTGAATCACCACAGCGTCGATCCGCTTGGGTTCCTTCTCACGAAAACATCTATTATCGACCTCGTCTCAACAAGAAGTCTGTATCGGCTGGTCGATTTCCTGCGCCGTTGATCGGTCCCCGAAGATCTCGCCCCCAAGCAATTCACATCGTTAGCTATCCCTCGGGATACGTTCCACGAGAACTACGTGGAGAGAGCAGACGTCAAACACCTGGTCTGCTTGACGAGTTTCGACGCGCACCTTCGTTGCGACCGACTGCTACTAACACGTCCAACGCGAGTAACAGCACCAGCAATTACTTCAGCAACGGTGTAAGCAGTAGCCGGAGGAAGAAAAGCTTCGAACCTCGTGCCGCCGTACGCCGCAGAGATAAGCTCCTCAACTCATTTACCTTTACGAACCCTGACTCTGGCTCTGAACCTTCATCGGCTTCAAACTCAGTATCTGCAGGCATTGATACTTCGAATCTCGCAGCAGCCGAAGCGCTATCGACGAGTACAGGTGTTGACCGCTCAGCTGGGCAAAGTGTGGGCGCTATTTCAAGTACGGCAAGACCAAGTACAAGGACCTCGAATACAGGCCACTCAATTGGTCAGTCGTGCCAATCGGACCTGGACCTTCCCGGCGAGTCTGCGATTGGGTCCAGATTTACTGGGGCAGGTGCATCCCCGCCAGTATATGACGACATAAGCACACGCCCCGGCTCCGCGGCACCTGTTAGTACTGACTTAGCCTCTGCATCCACTGTAACCAGTTGCAACTCCAACACCAGCAGCAATAGCCAGACACAATCAGCCGCCGCCGCAACAATGGCGACTGCACGATCTTTGCATCCGTCGCCGGCGTTGACCAACCCCAATCGCAGCAGTTTCATGTCTGCTCGTTCATCAAAATCTGCCGTCACTTCAGTCTCTGAGTTGCCGAAACCCGTCGCTTCTGGCAGTGGCGTGTCATGCTCAATTCTTCTCGCTGAGCCAAACATTTTTCTCTCCGGTTTGGATCATGATGGCCATGGTCACCGCGAAGGCCAGAGCGGTACCGCTCTATTAAGAGGCAAACTTCAATTGCGAGTCACAAAAAATGTCAAGATTAAGGCCGTTCAGCTCAAACTTCTTGGCCGTGCTCGCACTGAGTGGCCCGAAGGCATCCCTCCCCTCAAGCAAGATGTATTTGAGGAGGAAAGCCTGCGCACTCAGGTACTTACATTTTTCAATGCCATGAATGACGGCTGGGAGTCCGACTATGGCAATCAATGCACTTATCGCCTCAAGAGCAGTTCTCCTAATGGCAGCTCTACAACCCTCGTCCGCCCTAACCCATCATCATCTTTGACCCCGCATCAAAAAAACCTTTCTGCCAAAGATATCAAGCGCTTATCTTTGCAAAGCGTTCAGTCGCGAAGTTTCCAAAAAGGCGACAGTCCTATTGCCACTCCTACACAAGCCAAGGGATACAAGGTCTTCTACCCCGGTACTTATGACTATACCTTTGAGCTACCCATCGACCACCACCAGCTAGAGACAACCAAGCTGCAGTATGGATCTGTTAAGTGGGAATTGCATGCGACCGTTGACCGAGCTGGAGCCTTCAAGCCTAACCTTCATGGCACCAAGGAAGTGTCTATTGTTCGCTTGCCTGATCAACTCTCCCTTGAGATGACAGAACCGATTTCGATTAGTCGCCAGTGGGAAGACCAGCTGCACTATGACATTGTTATCTCGGGCAAGAGCTTCCCTATCGGTAGCAAAATCCCCATTGCTTTTAAACTTACACCACTTGCCAAGGTTCAGGTGCATAAGCTCAAGGTTTATGTAACGGAATCGATTGAGTACTGGACCAACGATAAGCGTGTAACACGTAAAGATCCAGGCCGCAAGATCTTGCTACTTGAAAAGTCTGCCGGAAAGGCTCTCGATTCGTCCTACGCCTCATCTGATATCCGAACTCTTCGCGGCGGCGAACTTGATCCTGAGCAGCGACGAGAGGCTCGTGAAGCAGCGGCTCGAAGACGCGCACAAGATGCTGCCCGAAGACATACCACGGCCGAGCCCCTTCCTGAGCCTTCGGCTAACCTCCTGGGCGACTTGGATCTGGGACTCGAGACCATCTGGGGTTCAACAGAAATCGAAGCCAATGTGCAGTTACCTACATGTGAGATGATGGCCAAGAACAAGGAGCTACGACTCAACCCTGATTGCAGCTGGAAGAATGTTAATGTCTTCCATTGGATCAAGGTATGTTATTTTGATGATGGATTTTAAGCCAGCAACTAACCGTTTCAAAGGTTGTTATGCGAATCAGCCGCATTGACCCTGAGGATCCCAGTGGCACAAAGCGCCGGCACTTCGAGATCAGCATTGATTCGCCTTTCACTGTTCTCAACTGCCGTGCCACTCACGCCAACACTAATCTTCCTGCTTATTCAGGCGCCAACTGCAACGGCACCACTTATCAGTCTACTTGTGGATGCCCCGATGCCTTCACCGTTCCCACCGATGCTTCACCTAGTTCTTCAGAGGGCTCACTGCCCGGTGTTAACCCTAACGGTGAGAACCTTCCGGCGCCACCACAAGCTGCCCATTTAGCCGACGGCGTCAGTGGACAGCAAGAGCCACGCCCGATCCATCTGCTCAGAGTTCCAAGCTTCAACCCTCCCGCTTTCGAAGACGATATTGCGCCACCCCCTGCTGCCGAGCTTGTTACAGATGTACCTGAGCCTGTGATGACTCCTCCACCACAGTACGACGTTGTGGTCGGAACCCCCAGTGTCGACGGTTTGGCGGATTACTTTGCACGGTTGGCCGATGCAGGCTTTGAGGGACATGAGGATTCAGAGTCGGATCCTGATGATTCTCCATCTAGAATTCTGGACCGAACTGGGCGTGTCAATGTCGCCCACCCTCGAACCCCTGGAGGTCGGAGGATGCCCAGCCGAAGTCTGGAGATTTCCCGACCCACTATTCAACTCGATATGAATGCTCTCCGCGCCCGAGCTGGACGGGCAGTGTGAAGAGCACTGGCCGTCTGTGTTTGGGTATGATAGGAGAGAGATCACTACAAAAACATACTCGGCTTGAGTGTGTCAACAGTACATATTGGCGTCTACGCTATTTACGACATTTACGTTTCTTATTTGTTTGTGTTTTGTCTAAAGGTTGTAACAATCAAGCATATAGGTCGCATTTGGCATAGCTGGAATGGATAAGGACTCGATGGCGTTACATCTTGCTACACGTTTCAAGGGCCAGGCGTTTACAAAGAGGAAAAGGCTGTTGTGTAAGCCAGCTACTCAGGACTCATTTAAGCGAAGGAAGGTGGGATATGCCTTGGATTTTGGGGTAGAACATATGCGCTGGATGAACGCATACCCATGTATCGATACCACATCGTTTCCTTGACACTATCGATATATTTAGCCCGGTATGGGTTTTGTGCTACTATTTGGTCTGTTCCATGTTAGGTAAGCGAGTTGAACATGCACCTTATTTGGATATAAATAGATACTTATTAAGGGACGTTATGAAGATCGTTTAAGGGTCGAGGCGTGATGTTCAGGGTCCATTCCGCTTATTGGTTATTTTATGGAAAGCCCCGGTTCGTAAGCGCTAAATCGAGGCATGCCTCCCAAGCGGTAAGACGACTCATCGTTAACTAACATCTCTTGGCTATCAACCTGATGACTACTTAATCGCCAATAACCTTTAGGGAACAAGTCACCAGTATTGTTGCCCTGTCTCAAGTAAGCGAGGCCCATTCCGGTAACTCCGGCGAGATGCGCCTTGACTAATCAGTTCGCTCTTATGGAACAGGACACAATGGCTGTAAGAGGTGAAGACAACACTGGCAAAGAGATGCCAGTGAGACAGCGGGAGGCTCACAAGAAGTCTCCTCTCGGACGTAAGAACTGCAAACTAAGGAGTGTCAAGGTGAGTCGATCGCTGTAGCTCTGTCCACCAACCCCGTATCCCAGTCATACGCTTCACATCACCTTGACACCAACATCTTATCAGTGCGATGAATCAAAGCCATCATGTAAACGTTGTACTTCATCAGGCTTCGTCTGCTCATTCAATGAGATATTCCCCTCATCCTTTCAACTCGCCCACCAGAGCGCAGGGCCAGTCTTCTCAGTCGTCGATAAATCCCTCGGTCCTATCTACCCTGGTTTCAGAGTCCCCGTCATCCAGCCTGTAAAGGGTGGTGTCGGTGGGATTATACTAGACGATGCTGCCCTAGCGGCCATTGAGAGGTTTCGACTAAGGACAGTGTTCTCTGTTGGCACACAGAGGACTAGAAGTGTTTACAGCGAAGGCGCGTTTCTGCTAGGATTGAAGGTGAGTACTCACCAATCTCTTTTTCGCATCTGACACTGAGATACATAGCATCCTTTTCTCATGCATGTCTTTATTGCCCTGGCTCTTCTTCATGATCAGCATCTAAATCCCTGCCAAACATCTTCTCACCGCACAGCACTCGCCTTGCACTGGTATCAAGCGACAGCCCTCTTCCACCGCCGTCTCATGGCAGCAGGATCGGCCCCCGATGTGTCAAAAGTCTTGGGTTCTGAACGCGACTCCCTCTGGGCATCAGGAGCGCTTCTCGGCGCAGCTTCGATGGCTCTTTTGGATACTGAAGATGCGTATGGAGTATGGCCGCTCAAGAAATCCGACCCTCTTGATCTTGACTGGCTGAGACTGCGCGACGGGAAGAAAGCTGTGTGGAAAATCGCTGACCCAACCAGGAAGGATAGTATTTTTCATCAATTGCTCAAAGAATGGGACGGCATCCCTGATGGTTCTAGGCCCATTCCGCCCGGTGCCCTTCCGACTATGTTCTACGAGGCCTTTGACATTGGGCCGTCTTCTACAGCTCAGAACAACCCGAATCATGTCGCTGCGTCGCTGCTCGCACAGTTACTTCCCCGAAGGATCGATGATAATACAGTCAATCAGTTTCTCACTTTGTTGACACAACTAGACCCACGATATGGGAAGCTAGTGGAGGAGAAGGACCCCAAGGCTATGGTGTTGCTGGCATGTTGGTATACCAAAGCAGCGGCGCACAGCTCATGGTGGATGCAGAGGAGATCGGTAGTAGAGGGGCTGGCAGTCTGTATCTATCTGGAAATTAATTTTGAGCATGAAGCAGTCATTCAAGAGCTGGTGAAATTTCCAAGGCGTGTATTTGATGCCTGTCGTGGTAATGGAGGTTCAATGCCCGCGCAGGACAGACAGCCTTTGATAGTGTGTGTTCAGGCCTACTAGGACAGGGAATAGTATTATCAACTCAGAGCATTTTAGAGGCAATATCTTATACCTTAGACAGCTGCATATGAGGTTACTGGTTGAGTCATTACATCTTTGTTAAGCCTGTGTGTATATTGCCCTCCAAATGCTTTAATTAATTGGGAGTTTTCAGTGGACGAGCTTGACATGTCGTGGAGATGTCATAGTCCAAGGTAGGCTTTGAGCCATAGCGCTTTAGAACCCCGATAGATGAATGCGGCTTGAGACGCGATCAAACCGATTTGGCTCCAAGAGGCCCGTGCATACAGATTGAAGTGCGGAGTGATCCTTGCGTGGAAAGAAAACTTCTAATATTAAATCCGGGTACTAAAATAAATTGACCTAAAGACATGCACAGATGGATGAAATCTGTCTGATTATTTTTATCACGTCAGAAAGAGGACTTAAGTTTTCTTGCCCCCTCTGGGTGCCTGCCAGCGTTGAGTAACCCCCCGCGCATCGGGTCCTACCTTTAAACTTATAACTTTGATTGTCTATGACTCTTCTGAATTCAAGACTTCAAAACAGTCAGACCGAGACGTGGCGCAGCTTTTTTTAGAATCACTTTCAATTATTTAAATACTTCCCTGGCCTTCAATCTCCCTGATCACTTAATACTTCACACCATCAATCGCATGACATCACCAGGGGAGGCAAGCATCCTTCGGAGTTTTATCCTAAGCGACAAGAATACTTAAGCAACTCAGCATAAGCTCAAGGGAGCCTCTGCTGGGTTTATTTCGGCATCTTACAAGTCTTGTCATAATGTCGGCGAAGCCATTAGCGCACGAGAAGCGCAAAGGCGAATCGGTTCGTCTATCTTTGGGATACCCCGATGTCTATACTAATGCTTGACAAACAGGCGCTTAGCGATTTCGCGGATTATGTAGAGCAACAGCAGAACTTACGGTACCCGACCGCACGAACGACAACGACGACGGACGTTGCCGAGACAATAGACACAAATACCGAACACCACGAGGAGCTCGATGAGCTGTTCGATAACCTGGACCTTGCGGAATCAGCACCGCGAGTGCCTCTCAAGGACCTTCTGCTTGGATCGTTTGACACATCAAAGCAATTGGAGGAAATCCTCTCTGACCGATTAGATGAGGGATTCGGCGAATGCGTTTTCGAGATTGGGTACGAGAATCATGGCGAATCGATGAACTTGACCCTCGACCAATGGACTCAGGCGTTCAAGACACTTCAGGAAGCAGCAAAAGGAGTGCGCGCCGACTGCGACCTGTTGTTAACCAAGAATGTCGGTGGCGACTTGGAGGCCCAGAGCACTACCGACAAGCCTACCAAAGACAAGAGCTGCAGCGGCAAGGTTCTGGTCCGCCAGAACCCCGCAACAATAGAGCACGTAATTGAAACCCGGGTAGCGGTGGTAGGGAATGGTGAGTTGCTCCAACCTCTACCTACTTAGTACCACTATTGACACATTGTAGTCGATGCAGGCAAGAGTTCCATGTTGGGTGTGCTCGTAAAGGGAGATCTTGATGATGGACGAGGTAAAGCTCGCGTCAATCTCTTCCGGCACAAGCACGAAATAGAGTCAGGACGAACCAGTTCGGTTGGCATGGAGATCATGGGCTTCGACACTGTGGGCAAGGTCGTCACCTCTGACACCCCTGGGCGTATGTCAAAGCGATTGTTAACTGGCACGGATGGCTATACTGACATTCTACAGGCAAATTGTCCTGGGAAGAAATTGGCAAGAGGAGTGCAAAGGTTATCACCTTCACTGACTTGGCCGGCCACGAGAAGTATCTTCGAACGACAGTATTCGGATTGCTCTCGAGCAGTCCAAACTATTGTCTTCTGATGGTGGCGGCGAACAATGGCCTTATTGGCATGAGCAAAGAGCATCTGGGTATTGCTCTGGCTCTCAACGTTCCTGTTATGGTTGTCGTTACCAAGATCGATATTTGCCCTCCCAACATTCTGGAGCAGACATTGACCCAGATCACCAAGATAATGAAAAGTCCCGGAGCTCGAAAGATACCAACTTTCATCAAGACTCGCGAGGAATGCATAAATACAGCGACTCAGTTTGTCAGTCAACGGATATGCCCTGTCTTCCTCGTCTCCAACGTTACCGGGGAGAATCTTGATCTGGTCAGGACGTTCTTGAACATTCTTCCCCATCACGGACGCTATAACTCGGATGCTCCATTCGAGTTCCACGTCAATGACACCTTCTCAGTTCCTTTCACAGGTACTGTCGTGTCGGGCATCATCAAGTCTGGTGTCATTCATGAGGGCGACAATGTTCTCATCGGGCCTGATTCTTTGGGCCAATTCACACCAACCTCTGTCAAGTCAATTGAACGTAAGAGGATACGAGTCCCTGCTGCATCGGCTGGACAGTCTGCTTCTTTCGCTTTGAAGAAGGTCAAGCGCAAGGACGTGCGCAAGGGTATGGTACTTCTGCCCCGGGTCGAAGGCCAGGTGATGCCAAAGGTGCACCGTGAGTTTGTTGCAGAGGGTAGGTATTCAGGGCAATTCCACTATGAGCCACACTAACATTGTCAGTTCTTATTCTCTCACATGCCACTACTATCAAGACCAAGTACCAGGCCATGCTTCACGTCGGCCCTGTCTCCCAAACCTGTGCCATCATTGACATTGACCGAGCACTCATTCGCACAGGAGACCGCGCAACTGTCGCCTTCCGCTTCGTTCAACGCCCTGAGTATCTTGCACCAGGCGACAGGCTCCTGTTCCGCGAAGGCCGCACAAAGGGTCTCGGTATTGTCAAGTCTGTTGGATACGACCCAAATCATCCATTGATGCCCAACAAGGATGGAGAGAAGGATAAGCAGCCCGTGAACTCCGAGGTTAAAGTAGGTGCTTGAAGCCCTTGTGGGGAACCGCCATAAGGCATGGCATGATGCCTACGGCTGTCACGATACCATGTAAGGACAAGGGTATGGCGTTTTGTTGTTTTCTAAGACTATTGAATAGTCTAGTTGGTGCGATGTGCTGTTAGGTCTGTCTCTCGTTACTGTAGCGTTTATTCAAGTGTATGTATTGCTAGAATGGCATTTTGACTTTCAAAATGTCATGCGAATCACGGTTTCACCAAGGGGTATCCTGTACTAGACAATAAATTGTGATATGCTGGTGTCGGAAGGTTGTATTGGATGCGAACTAGACGTGGGCTTTGGCATCTTTTTTTTTTTTTTTTTGTGATATCAATGCTCTATCTATCTAAACTTTGAGCTAAATCTGCCAGGGTGAGCTTTCCGGCAATAGGAGCTACTTGTTTAACTTCGCCGAACACAATGTGGCTCAAGGGTTGTAATGCTGTAAGATATTGAACCCTAAATACTGGTAGCAAGACAGCCTTGGGCTGCTGCTTTCGGGATGCTTTGAGCAGCTTCGTGCCTCAGGCTATCGTATGAAGCAACGGGAACAGTTGCTACTGGGATAGTGTTTCCACCTCTGAGTGAGTGCAGGGTGTTATGGTTCTTATTATCCCTTCTAGAACGGAACACCAGGTGAGATAAGGACAACACTATCGCCTAACTTGACGTTAATATGTGGAAATGACTGAACCTCAGATCGACTCACCTCTCACAAACAACATCTCAGATTTCCGGCTGATAGTCTGAATTTCAGTTAGAAGGGACTCAGATCACTCTCAGAACCCCGCATACCTTGAGTTCTTCATCATCATCGTCCTCATCTACAGTGTAGATGGTCTCCTCGACTTCTCCCAAAACCAGATTACAGTGACTGTCGTAAGCCTGTCTATGGTCAGGATCTTCTTGATCGAAGTAGTCACAGGCCTAACTGACGTGTAGCTTTCCCTTGAGCTCACGGTCTCCTCGAAGCTTGACAAAGACAACCTCGTTGAGAAGGAGTCGGACAAGGTCGAGAGGCTCCGAAACGTGATGTGACTCTTCGCCTGTGTCAGCCATGATTTTTTGTAATAGTGATTGACTGGGTTAGGTTCGTCTCGGTGAGTAGAGTGGTGAGCTGGGCAGGGCTGGGCTGGATATACACCAAAGACGACTCACTGAGAAAACGGAATTGGCAGGGTTGGGAAATCCTCGGAGAAATAGCCACATTATTCAGTAAGCCATAACGGCAGCGAATGCATCTAGGCCATACTTTACCCTATGTTTTGATGCACCTAAGCAGTGCGGCTCATGTGTGGTCCTTCCCGATTTGGGTTACACGGCAACCAAAGACCCCTCGCGTGGAAAGAGGAGGTGTTCAGTTACATCCGAGGCCTTCCACCTTCATCATCCTGTCTTTTGTCTCTCTCATGTTTTTGTTTTTCCTGTTTTTCGCGACAACTTCAGTGCCATGCTCTGGCGACATTCCCTCCTAAGACGGACCCGTCTCGATCATCCATCGACATCCCCACTCGCTTTCGCGCTACGGATCTATGGTTCCTCGCTAATACACCAACGACCCGCTGAGGTGGGTCGAAGACGATGGTTGGCATCAATAGCTCCCCGGGTTTCAACCTCGACTTCGACTTTTGCGCATCATCGAGGCAATTCACCACCAGACGAAAGCTCTACCCACCGTCCCACGCCTTTGGATGCACTGCTCAAAGCTATACGATGTCAAGAGATTGGTCGTATCCTCCCAACGTTCCAAGCCTGGGTCCAATCGTTGGTCAACGATGATGCTGAGGTCGCCAACTCCGCTCTTCAAGAGCTAGCGGGGCTTCCTGTTGCAACATTCTCTGAGATTCTTCGAGCACTTGACCCCGTTGCAAATAAACATCTCGATGTTGCGCACGACATCGCCGTCTCTCCTGGCGAAATGCAGTTCACAAACGCACACTTCCTTGTAGACAAATTCGGCGTACGGTACCAGCATCGCTTTGTGCTTGACGCCTTGAAGATTGTTTTTAAAGCTCGTCGTGATGGAGGCCGTAACCTTGTCCTCTCTGACTTCGAGGTCCTTATCCGTTGCGCCGGCGCTGCTGGAGACTTGACAGATGTTGCCTACTTTTTCAGTACAATTCAACGCAATGGCTTGGGATCAAAGCGCAGCACGAGGACTTGGAACGAGTTCTTCAAGGCTCGCTACATGACCGATCCTGTTTACTACCAGTATCACCGACAGAGAGTCCTTTATAAGCCTCGCGAGGGGTACAAAATATTTTTCAGGATGCCTCTCAACAATCTTAAGCGACTGGAAAGTCTCCGACACAGCCGGAATGCCCTTGGGATGACCCCTTTCAATCGTCAACGACATCGCCTATGGGCAGATAACATGTTATGGAAACGCAAAAAGACAGGTTACCAAAGTTACTTCGCACATTGGCGCCGCAGCAAGAATTCTGGTGTTCTACTCAACGAGGAACTGCTTTGTACCACTCTGATTGCATTCGCTCGCAGTGGCTCGTTCCAACACATGCGAGGCATTGTCCTCAAACGAGGTTTCGGTATCGGACTGGTAGAAGACAGAAAGACCGGCACCTTCACCATCAATGGTTCCAAGGCGTTTCGTCCAGGCAATCCACGAGCTCCTACTGAGCGTCTGCTGAATGCTATCGTCGAAGCATTTGGGTCCATGATGCGTATTCGGCTGGCATGCCAGCTCCTCATCCACGTCTCTAACGCCTACCAAATACCCATTCCACGCGAAACATGGTGTAATCTCCTCAACTGGGCCTATGTTTGTGGAGTTAAATCAAATCAGCGTCAGCGTCGGTTCATGTATTTCTTTCCTCCCTCTTCAAACGTGACTCCGACACTGGTTACCGAGATTTGGGATACAATGACTTCAGAACCTTACAACGTCGAGCCTTCGTTCGAGAATTACATCGTCTACGTCAACTCGCTTATATTTAAGCAGGCCTTCAGTTCGGCATTGAATATGCTACGCGATCATGCTGTTCCTCATTACCGTCAGCTTGAGAAAAAGCAACGACAGAGCGTGTTTGACGACGTTCTCCAGGAAGCCTCGGAGCCCAGCCACAGCCGCCGAACAATTGAAACACAAAAGGAGCACGCTTGGTACCAGATCGCAAAATGCCTGGAAAATCTCCTGAGTACCGCCTCCAAGAACAGTCGCCGGCGAAAGGGCAACTTTGCAACCACTGCCATACCACATATCATCACAGAATTCAGCGAATTTCTACACGATCAGATACGCTATCGTACCTCCCAAGGCTACGTATGCCTGGAACGCTCAGTCGATTTGCCACGCTTCAAATGGGTCACATCTTTACGAACAACACTGCCTCAGTTAAAGGGCGGTGTGGAAACGCAGATGATGGTGAGCAAGGGCGCGGTCGAAGAGGCAGAAACCTACGAAGAGCGCAAAGAGAACTGGCCCAGAGACTTTGAGATGAAGATCCTTGAATGGAGGCGTAAACCGCGGCCGAGACCCCGTGCGAAGGGGCCTGCCCCCGAGAGGACAGCCGTGGACAAGTTGGAGTGGTGGAAGAATCTAGAAGATGAGTTGATGGTGTAGATATAAGGTAATGGCTATAGATCTAGACTATAGTCATCTAGATGCCATACATCATAGACTTGGCGTAGCGAGTCAAGAAGCATTTGTCTTCACTTAATAATAGGTGGTTCATTCGTCAATCTTGGTAGTCAACTTGACATAAGCAAGGATGGCAAATGCTAACAAAATCTGATTCATAACTGCTATGTTCTGGTGTCATCTTTTCGAGGGTATCTAATCCTGCCATATTCTCCTGATAGTCGGAGACATACATGCCATCCGTGGTATAACTACATACATAAGTTCCAACAAGGTATACAAAAATGACAAATTCTTTTGCTTTGTTTTCTCTGTTCCCATCTTGTTCTTGTGATCCAGTCCATCTTACCGTTGGCTTTGTTAAATATCCAAAAACGTAGTGCGGAAACCAAAGTCATAGTAAGGAAATGACAAAGGGAAGTGAAAAGGTAATTTGATTCGGAACCAGCCCGTTGGAATCAAGATGCTGCTTCAGCGAGGACGCTCAAAAGGCTCACTGCTGCACCGCCAATGCCAACAGCTCCAAGAGCTTCACCCCATTTCTTTTTTCCTTGAGGGCGATCTTCCCTCCTTGTGCTTCTCCTATCGCGATCTCTGTCGCGATCCCGCTCACGGGCGCGGTCACGATCACGATCTCTCCCGCGATGGTACCGCTTTCCGCTGTCGTAGTAACAGTCGCCATGTCTATCGCTTCGTGAATGGCGATCTGCACTATCAGAGTATCTTCGCGAACGTCGCCGGCGCTCACGGTGATGATCATGGTCGCGATCACGATGGCGATCGTCCCTGTATGACCGGGGACTTCGGGCGTCAACCTCGTACGGCTCCTGGTCGAAACGTACGTGGTTTTCGTTTTTGTTCTTGAGAATTGGCTTCGGCATTGTTGTGCTCGAAGGAGACGTCGGGTTCTTTGTGGGAGGATTGACAATATACGGATAACTCTTGATTCCTTTGTCAGACGACTTGTCTTCCTCATCGTCTGAGATGTCGGTCTCATCAAAAACTCCGCTATCATCATCGTCATCTTCCCGGCTACTCTTCGAATCTCGCCGCTCAGAGTGGTGGTCGTGCTTGCGAGGCGGAGGACCACGTCGTGAACGAGCAGCTCGACAGGCAGCACTTTCACGGGCAAACTCAGACACTTGTTCTCGAGTCAAACGGCCCAATATTGCAACGTAGTCTGGACGAGCTTCATAGCGCACACCAGCTCTTTCAAGGACCTCGGGGCTAACTAGCTCCCGTCTAATTCTGGTCCACTGGGCATCAGGAGGAATCTCATTACCCCATCGATCAGGAGCAAGTCGAGGAGCGCTGCTCCGGGGACTGCTCCCGTAAGAGGGCGGCCCGCTATTGGTGTAATGAGGCATAGGGGGCATGGAGCGTGGAGATGACTCAATGTGGCGTGTGATTGGGGAACTTGATAACTCTGGAACGTCAGGCAAACTGTTTGGAAGCATCTGTCTATGTCCGCGAGACAAACTGTACTGGTCGCTGCCCTGGACATTCAGATTTGCCATTCGCGTGTTGAGGTTATCCATGGCGAGGAGATCCTGGGTTGACACCATAGCCATGGAGTAGTCAGATTCATTGTCGACGTCTCTTGGGGACGACGAAATAGGCCCTCGCGCGGTGTCGCTGTTTGACCGTCCTCGCCCACCAGTGATAATAACGGGTGGGTATTTTCTGTAGGGACTGCTGTCGAGCTCTTGTGGAGAAGTGGGCTGTGATCTTGCTTCATACTCCAAGAGACCTCTCACGGTGGGATAGTTACCACCGTACTGGTCCTGAACAGACTCGAGCTCGCGAACGTATGCTCGTAGAACATCCTGACGCTGTGTTAGTCGTAACGATCTACAAGGGAGATTCGATCAACACGTACTTTGTGTTTGCGTAGCACTTGGGGGGAGAACCCTTGAGCTTCGAGCTCGATCTTGAACTCGCGCCAGAGACCATCCTCGCCTTCAGTAAAACTGCCCTCGTTGCGGTTTCGGAATAGTTTAGTGGCGATTTCGTCAACCACATCCTTGATTCTCTCAAGTCCCTCTTGGCCTTCTACAACTGTGGTGGGTCTGTTCTCGGCATGCAGCTGAACGGCGTCGAGGCACATCTCTACACTGGTCTTGTCCCCAACCAGTTTATGCTTGATGACCGAGAGTTCTTGATCGCGCTGGCGCTCATCTTCTGGCATGACAGCGCGGCCGTCCCCATACTTGTCTAGGTGACGCTCAAGTTGGCCGAGGGTGAATTCACAGTCATCGACGAGAGGTTCGAGCTGGCGACTATAGACGGACGAGGACGAGGTTTGGACATTGCTGAGAACTGAATCTTGGTAGGCTGCTTCGATGCGCGGATGTCGTAGGGCTATATGTAGATTTCGAACCGCAGTCGCGACTTCAGTGAATGGAAGACCTGATTGTTTGGCGCGAAGATAGAGGGTTCGAGCGAAGGCATCGAGAGCATCGATGCGTTGGACGGTTGAGCCGCCGCTCATGGCTTGTTGTAAGAGCTCAGACAAGCCTCGACAGCGTTGTTGAGCTAAATGTGTAATGTAGTATAATATAATATAATTTTGAGTCGGCGTTGCAGAGGTTAGAAGAGTGGGCGCTCCCAAGTAGTTGTCAGTATGGCGGGGAGAGCTGTCTGTGTTGTTGTCAAAGTGCAAGAGTTGGGTGGATAGAAGAAGATGGAGGGGATGGTTTATCAGGTTATGGATCCATGAGATGGAAGCCCAGTCCAGTCCTGTCCAGTCCAACTGTCCAGCAGATGAAGGTTGGGGGAGTTGGGGGAGAGAGGTACAAAGATGTAGGTACCTAGCAAGTATCAGTTTGGTGGAACAGGCACGCGGAAGAGGCGTAGGAGCAGAGAGAGGAACAACAACCGTCACTTGGTGGAAGGATAAGGTAGGTAGCGAATGTGTGTGTGGGTGTGTAGATTTCGGGCTTAGACGAGCGTAATTGTACAGTGAGTGACTGTACA
The DNA here is from genome assembly GCA_008711595.1 of Fusarium xyrophilum. Classification (NCBI taxonomy): domain Eukaryota; kingdom Fungi; phylum Ascomycota; class Sordariomycetes; order Hypocreales; family Nectriaceae; genus Fusarium; species Fusarium xyrophilum. Next base: position 21,847 of record VYWZ01000042.1, on the reverse strand, counting down.
AGTGAGCGGTGATGTCTGGTAGGTATCTAATGGTGGGTGACAGTACTGTAGTTAGGTAGGTACCTGGCGAACCGTCCTCGTGGTTATGCGCTCCAAGTTTTTGGTGGGCAATTAATTGCATGTTCCTCAGTGTTGCTCAGCAAGATTACTCGTGTGATGGTGATCTCACCGACTCATCCTCGTGCTTTGAAACCATTTCATCTCTTCTCTTCTCTTCTCTTTTCTCCTCATTGTTGTCTCCCAGACATAGAGAAAGTTGCTCAATAATGGTAATAGATAGATAGGCCCGGGGAGCAGTGGGGAATGGCCCCCGGTCTTTGTCCTGGGTCTAGTGACGTAGGTAGGTAGGTAGCCGCTGTATACGCTAGCAGCCTTACATCATCGCTTGTGCATTTGCAAGGCTGGTCTTGTACTGCGCCACCCGCTCGGCAACGGGGCGCAACGTTCTCGTAGGCCTAAACTGAAATAATTTAGCGGCATCAAAAAAAACTCTCCAGGATCAGGACAAGACACCTCGTGTACAAGAGGGTGATCAAGTGTTTCAGCTTGGTCGACTCCTGTCTATCGTTTCATCACCCGTTTCCTTGGTTAAACATGTACTTACTGTACCTCTCCCTCGGACCTCAAGGATCATGGCTTACTTTTCCCCCTTACCTGCTGGTTGACTTGTTGCTGGGAATAACTCGAGATACATCATCGGTAAAGGCCGACATCATCATCATCAGCATCAGCATCATCAGTCACGTCTCCGTACTCGGCCTCGGCCTCGGCCTCTTGGCTTATTGCTATGTTGAGTCTCTAGTCTCTCGGCTTTCTCAATTTGTCATCCGTTTTTTCCTTCTAGAACATGACTAAAGTTTCGCAATGCGCTCCTCATTCGCCTCTAGTTTATGTCCTCGTGAGAATGTCGCTTTTGCTACAATTCTCCACTATCAATGCCATGGGTTCTTTCTTACATCTATGTATCTCATCTCCACCAACCGAATGAACCGAAATCGATCTACAATGCAGGGCTCGCATGCTGTTAAAAAAAAAAAAAAAAAAAAAAATTATCTCTGTTCTCTCATGCATAAATGTTTGCCTGATTCGATTCAACTACTCCACTCCCTATTGAACACGTTCCTCGGTTACCTGCAGCCTTTCTTTCAAGCCGTAGTTATCTATCATCTGGTAGTTCGGCTCCATGCATTATCAGCTACACAACCCTTCCATGCCGGCAGTGCTTCCGCGATGAGCTTTGGCCCATTTCCAGGCTGTGCCCGTAAAGTCAAGGCCAACACACTCGTACACTGGCTGTGACTGGAACTGGGACTGGCCTTGGGTAAAGAAATAGGCAACCATTTGAGAGAGTCTCTGACGCTGATCGATAGTCATACACACCTTAGTACTTTCGAGGCATCGATATCCGATCGTACTGTACTTTCAGGTCTCCATGATACACGCGGTGACTCACTCCTGTAGGAGATCAGCACGTCATGTCCCAAAGAGCCGATGGGTGATGAACCACCCACGCTGGCTGCACGTAACCGCAGCGCAGGGCTTAACGAAAGGCCGATTCCCTCACAATCCGTGGGTGCTTGCTCGGTCCTCAACTTACACTGCATATTCAGGTGCCACAGCCGCCCAACGGTACTCTGTGGTTCGTCGCAATATCCCGACGTCTCTGAAACATTCGCGACTAGCAACCAGAATTATGCGGTTGCCTCTTCTCAATGCGAGTAGTTATTGCATTGCATGTCACGCAGTAAGCAACTTCCGTCAAGCTTGGGTTTCACGTTTCTGTCCGTGTCGCCGAGATTAAACCATCCTTTCTTTTGATACGCCTGTCTCTACCTCTCTGCAACTGCATCGGTAGATGAGATGCCAAATGTAGCCACCGAACTCTGCCTCTGCTATGCTGACCTCACGATATCGCCGTAAGCAAACATCTTTGTCTGATAACCCAAAATCTCATCAACATGTGATCCTAATCAACACATCAACACCCATCCACCCCCCTCTTGGCTCCAACGTGCGCCGTGGGTAGCCGATCGATCTCCTTAGCTTTGAGCTCTGCCCCGCGTCTCTTTATGCTTCACCACCGTTCCTGGGCGCAGGCTCGCCTATGTTCTTCCAATAGACTCTTCGAACCTGGAACCCCTCCACCATAAGCAAGGCCCTAAGACTAGCTCCGTTGGTGTCAGAATGAATACTGCGACTTTCAGCCGCATACCATGTGGTGTCGCAGACCGGGAACGTGCTTCCAGGTGAGGGCCTCCGTAGCTTATTCTTCTGGTTGCATACTTCGAAAGCCTTCTTTTTCTCCATAACTCTAGATTGCTAGCTTCTCGAGTGAGTATGCCTCCACCTTGCGGCTGATCAGCTGGCCTGTCTCTCGGGTGCTTCGCTGCACCACTTCGCCGCCCGACACAACCTTGCTCTTGGTTGGCAGTTGCTTCGTCTTGAGGCCCAACGGCAGCATGCGAGATTCCTGACCCTCCAACTTCATGGGAACCGGGTTGTTTGTGTTCCATGATGGTCGGCCGGCGCCGCTCTTTTGAGATGCAAGGCCGAACCGGACTGCCTCGCCAACAATGCCGTTGAGGTACACAGCCTCCTCCAGACCTTCGAGAGCCGCAGTTACCTCAAGCTTGAGTGCCGTCAACAGGTCGCCTGTCTCAGACTTATCGCTTGAGGTGGCATCGTTCAACAACCATCCTCCAGCGCCAACGGCATCGATACACCGACCGAGAAGGTCCGAGATCAGAGTGATCACACCGTCTGGGGGCGGGTCGTTACCCTCGGAGTCAAAGCTGGTTGGGTCCATGTACAGCGATGTCCACGCACCTCGGACAAGTTCCACTCGTAGGGTGTAGATTAGCGACAAGATCTCCTCCGTCTTGAGCGCAGCTCGGATGGCCTTGACTGTGGTGATAGCTGGGAGCCGCCACAGCTTAGCGAAAGCCAACGTGAGTCCCCGCGAACGGCTGCTGCTATCATCTCCGAGGTAGTACTCCGTGATCGCAATGTCTCGCTCAAGATCGTCAAGATCCATCTCGTAGTCTTCAACCCCGTCATGTGCCTCGTCTTTCAAAAGCTTGTTGTTGGCTGGCTTCTTGGGATCAGGGATGAGGTCAAGATTGAGCATCAAAGCTCGGGTAGCCAGAAGTAGCTCCAGTTCGCCAAGTTGAGTAGCTTGAAGGTAATTCAACACCAGCGTCATGGATGGGTCAGCATCGGTCAAGCTTGTCAGAAGGTCCTCAACAATGGTTTTGCTGTCGAGAGCTTCCACATCCAATTCTGCTCTGAATGCAGCCTTCAAGTTTGAGAGGGTCAGGTGCCCAGCAACAACCAGGTAGGATGTGACGTTCGTGTCGGGCAGGATCAACTGCAGCTTAGGTCGTGATTCTGGTGCTTCGGTTGTAGAGATAGAAAAGGTTCGCCCAATCGCATAGAGCACCCAGCGTCGATCCACAACAGCGTAACGGCTGCCTCCTGTGTGCCACCCCCATTCAGGGAGTTCCTGAGCGTCCTTCTCTTTTGCTTCAATGCTCTCACTCGTTGATCGAAGGCCCACGCGAAATCGCTTGCGTAAGAGACCTTCCCACTCACCAAGGTCACCCTTTGCAAGATGCGCATCTGCAATTTCAAGCTCGTTGCGAAGCTTATTCATGTATTGCTCAGTCATCGAGCCAGGGACATATTTGGAGAAGTCTGCTGATAGCGTGTCTGTCTTGGCCTTCTTCTTCGCTGGGATTTCAGTGGCAGTTCCACGACCAATAGAGTCAATCAGAAGACCCTGTTTGCGTCGCTTGCCGTGGCTCTTGGGGGGCTCAATCTCGATTGAGACCAGGACGTTGTCAATCAGAGCCACGGCTAGCTCCTGACTTCGCAGGTAGCCAACCAACTGGCACGACTGGGGCTTCTCATCCTCCTCAAGGACCTCGGAAAGATCGAGGGGTGCATTGGCATGGATGGATCTATACTGGTGGTTGTAGAGACCGATCGACTCGAGTGAGCATGACAAGACAAATGGTCGAGACAAACGAGCGAAAGAAACTGCGTTCTCCATATGCACCACAGACTTGAGCTTCGGAACAGGAGTGGTAAGGTCGTAGATATTGAGAGCGCCTTGTTGTAGCTGCATAAGCAGAGCTGCTTGCACATCAATTTGGTAGGTAGATTTATCAGTGCCACGGGGCGAAGGAGTACCGATAGGAGCGATCTCGAGAGGCGATAGCTTCTGAAAGTCCGAGGTTGTTGAAGTGCCTGCGGCGACAGCGAGAACAACCAAGTGACGGCTCTCCTGGCTTTGGCTCAACGTCTTTGACACGAACGCAACCAGCTCCGGCTCAGAAGCAGGAGTTTTAGGGAGCGCACTGAAAATCTCAGGCTTATCCTTCAAGATCCCTTCGCTGAACTCGGCAAGCGTGCCCGAGGTAACGTAGTCCACCTCGAGGCTCTCGATCTGGGTAGCGATAGCATCCTGCAATGCGGACTTTGAGGGTGAGGTCCATTGGATCGCGAGGGTTTCGGAGGAAAGTGAGATGAACTCTCCGTTTTCGCAGACTGCAATCACATCGCCAGTACTAGAGGTCTCTGACACGTTGGAAGAGCATGTCAAGTATCGAACAGCTGAAGACGTGAGAACGGGGGAGACGGTCGTTGCGGAGGTAGTCTTGCCATCCTGGTGGACGACATCCTTAAACAATGTGATCTTTGGGCCTCTACAATCGCGAGTAGAAATATATGTGTATCGAGAAACGTCGTGGGAATTAGCTCGTCGAATCCTAACTGAGTAAGGAGCGCAGGTAAAAGATTCTTGAGGAGGAATAGGATAAGAAGTGATCAATCTCGAAGCCGGAACCTGCGCAAAGTCAGCAACAGCCTACCCGAACAAATCTGGTGAGAAATCGTACATCGTAGATGCTAATAGTTTCTCCATCCACACCAACAACCAGTTCCGTCCTCTTTCTCTTCTTCTGGCCATCGCGCAAACCATAGACCTCCCGCGCAACGATGCGACCTTCAGTATGATCCAAGGGTCGGGGGAGGGTCGCCAGCACAAATGGCTTGTGTATTCTATAGTCGAAAGCCATGGCGACTACAGTACCGTGATGGTGAATTATACCGTGGGCTGAAAGAGATACAATTAGTTGTATCCAGACTTTCGACCTGCACTTTTTTCATCGGCGATCGACAGGTGAAGCTTCACAAAAAAAAAAAAGTTGGAGCGGGCCGAAGCAAATTCCGTTGGTGGGGATCAGTGGGTCTCAAACGCCTGCCACCAAAGATGATCCCTGACGTAGTAGCGCGAATCGACGCGTTCAGTGGTTTCTACCATTTCCATTAGCGCGTACCCTGGCTAAGCTCTTTATTCAATCATATCCACGGGCAACGCTTTCAGTTCACTCGCATCAAGACAAAGGCTCGCCTCGCATTGGAATCCTTTTTTATTGCTATAAGATCTTACTCAACTCTGTTTCTTTCTGCCATCCCAAGAATCCATATTCCGGTGTTACATTCGTGAAATGGTGGTTTAACGTTAAGCTTAAAGGTGCTTAGGACATCCAAATCTCCAGCTCGTTGCATGCTGACACCGCAACTCTTGCAGCTTTCGACGCATCAATGGGAACGGTCTTGGTGGAGAGGATGGCCCAGGAAGGCATGAGGGAACCTGAGGTGAAGAAAGTCCACCCTTTCTTTACTAAATGTCCTGCTGCCGACGTTGCCAACCCCCCGAACAGCGCAGAACCATCGCCAAAGGTTTTGAGCAGCGAAAATCCTTACGAAGACGCTGAGCCAGCGCCAGAAGCTCCAAACAGTACAAGACGTCGAAAGGCCGACGCGTCCCTCCTGCATGATGCGCCTGTACCGAAGAGACCACGACGAAGACGCCAGGGCGATGCAGCCTCAAGCAACTCGAACGCGACTATTGAACAGACTCTTGGAATCAAGCTGAAGGAGTCTATCTCTACCAAACCGGAACCCGAACCGACCAGTATCGCTTTTTCAAAACCCGCCGAGACCACTCCACAATCCAATCCTTCTAGCAATACAAATTCCAATGTCAAGGGCAAAGTACTAAAATGGAACCCGAAAACAGGGACACTGGGATCGCCCCCAAAGCCCAAATCCAAGACCCCTCCATCTCGAATGGTGTGCGTGAAATATGGACGTGACGAAGCCGACCGAAAACATATGGGGGATAAGATAACGCAAATCCTGGAAGGCAAGATATTGTTCCCACCAACACCGCCAAAGAGAAGAGGAAGGAAGGCAAAAGAGGAATGCATGGCCAAAATCGAGGATATGTCAAAGATGACACACCCATTCTTTACTGGGAAGCCAAAGGAAAACACGAAAACGGAAAACCAATCTGCTTTCAAAGGGCAACCATCTTCGGCACGACAGACTGTATTCATGTCCACGCCAATGTCTCCTAAAAAGCCTCGCAACCCGTTTATCGTGAACAAGCAACCCCCGCGATTTGGCGTCAAGACTGGCGTAACCAGGGTGCCTGGAGCTATGCAGCCTCTATGGCCAGCGAAGGGAATGGCTCATGTTCGTGGCTTTGATCTCGAGCTTGATCCTGCCTCATTGTCATCCGGCGAGCATATGGACAAAAAGTCCAAAGGCTCTACTGTCGCAATCACCGCCGACGAGTCTGTGCTGGACAGGTTCTGCGCCAATATGGATCTTGCTGCTCTCCGAGAATCGCTGCCCAGAAATCACGATAATTTTGAACCCGCGCCCAAGGAGCTACGAACCCCTAGCCGGCACTTTGAAAGTGGACGAAAGCTTCAAAAACGAGTCCGGTCAGAACTCAGGACCCTACGGATGGCGAGCACCGTCGATACTGGCGATGCGATGATGGGTGACACATCCGAGTTTTCTGCAAGAAGGACACATCCCGCAGTCAGCCGCTTATACGAAATCCTTGAGACTAGCCTTTCTGCATATGATAGATCAACGTGTGAGTCTCTGGCCTGGACGCAGAAGTACGCTCCAGCTGCAGCATCAGAGATCCTCCAGGCTGGAAAAGAGGCCCTCCTACTAAGGGACTGGTTACAAGCACTGAAAGTTCAGTCTGTCACTACAACGACCGACAATGCAGTAACCAAGGGAAAGCCAAAAACAAAAGCAGTACCGAAAAAGAAGAGAAAGAAGGATGAGCTAGATGATTTTATTGTCAGTAGCGAAGAGGAAGCAAACGAGATGGGTGATTTATCTGAAAACGAGGACGATTGGGCGCCTGCCGGCTCAGGATTGCTGAAGAAGACAGTCGTTCGAAATGGCAATTCCGGAATGGAGCAGGCAAGGCTGACGAATGCTGTGGTAATCAGTGGTCCTCATGGGAGTGGCAAGTCGGCAACGGTTTACGCAATAGCCAAGGAATTGGGATTCGAAATATTCGAAATCAACTCTGCAAGTAGACGAAATGGCAAGGATATCTTGGAGAAGGTTGGCGACATGACACGGAACCACCTTGTTCAGCAACATCGCGCAGATCCCGGTTCTGGAACCATGGTAGAAGATGAGACTTCGCGGGATTTGAAGTCGGGGAAGCAAGGCACGATGACTGCCTTTTTCCAAAAGTCGAGAGTCTCCAAACCACCGACCAAGAAAGCTGCCGAGGAGAAATCGCCCGAAACAGCAAAAGCCAGCTCGGCTGGGAGCCAGAAGCAGTCATTAATTCTGCTGGAAGAAGTTGACGTCTTGTATGAGGAAGACAAGCAATTTTGGGCAACACTGATGGGAATGATGGCACAATCGAAACGACCATTCATCATGACCTGCAACGACGAAAGCCTGGTGCCTCTTCAGAGCCTTAACCTCCATGGCATCTTCCGGTTCGCACCTCCACCTATGGATCTTGCTGTCGACCTCTGTCTTCTCGCCGCAGCCAATGAAGGGCACGTTCTACGACGCACAGCTGTTGAGGCCTTGTACAGGTCCAGAAATAACGACCTCAGGTCCTCGCTAACAGAACTCAACTACTGGTGCCAGATCGGGGTCGGGGATCGCAAGGGAGGATTCGACTGGTTCTGCCTGCGATGGCCCAAAGGGACCGACCTAGACGAAAACGGCGATGTAATACGGGTGCTGAGTGAGGACACTTACTGCAAGGGCCTGGGCTGGTATGGCCGTGACCTGATCGCTACCTGCCCTGATCCATTGGAGTCAGAAGAGGAGGCAATGAAACAGGCATGGGATTCCTGGGCATTAGACTTGGGCGAGTGGAACACTACATTGGATTTACCGTCATGGGCCGATGGTGTCTCTCAACAAGTGACGCAACGAAGCCAGAGGCTTGAGGCACTTGCAGCCTTTGATGAATTCTGCACCTCAATGAGCGATGCAGATCTCTTGACAAGCGGCACTCTAGGGGTCAGATTCCAGGAGACGATCGATCCGGAACTGCCTGAAATACCAGTCAAGATGCGAGACGATTTCATCATCGGAAGCCGTCTCCTTGAGGCAGACCCCAAGGTGATGCAGTCCTCACCCAGCGTCAACCTCTCCTTGTCTCTCAAATCCCTAGCAAGGCAAAGCCTTATGCATGCTTCACCCACACTCAACACTGCCAAGACACTCCTCGAACCACTCACAGAGAAGGGAGTGGTTGAGTCCCTGGGCCACTCATTTGAGCCTCAAACCGCGCCGCTGAGCCGCATGGACCTTGCGTATGCATTCGATCCTATTGCCATAAATGAGAGGTCGTCCTCGGCCAGTTATCTTGACCCATCAGTGTTTGACAGGACCACAAGACTCATCGTCCTAGACGTGGCGCCATGGGTACGCGGGATCGTGGAGTTTGACAACACCCTGACGCAAGAGCGGCTCAAGTTGAGTAACCTCCTAAGCGAGGGGGGCAGGCGGAAGAGGATGCGCACGACGCGCAGTGCATATTCAGCTATGGAAGGGGGCGAGAGGAGAACTACACGTCGTGAGAGGTACTTTGGAGACACCCTCAACACGGTCTTTGTGAGACGTACCGCCGGCAAGGGCTGGCAGGATGCTGTGGAGAGAACACCGCCAAGGGAGACAACAGCAAACCTACCCAACAGTTCACCGCCGTCCTCGCCAGCATCGAGCATCGAACGAGGGCAGAACCCTGAGTGGGTTATGCGGTATATACTAAACGCGAGTTGACTTGGAAGGATCATGACACATACGCATATAGGTCGGCAAGCTCGGTTTCTGGGGAGTCCCTTACGGGGGATTGCATGGCACAGTCTCGGAATTACACATATCACAGAACACATTTTGACAATATATATTTATAAAGCAGTCCCATATGTATCTGAACGCCGCATCATTGTCTCATGCAGCATAAAAGTCGTAAAAAAGAATTGTCAAATAGCACTCAACCAACTCCGTCGCAGTACAATGCAATTCCATTCAAACCACCCAATAGAGACATAAATGACCGCAGAACAGATAAATGTATGAAAACTCATCTCATCGCCAGGCTATGTCACCACTCAGGATGCACAGGAGCAGGCTGAACGATGGTCCTCCTCCGTTCAGCATAGACTGGTTGGGCCGGAATACAGTGATCATCAGCAGGATATGGCAATCGCTCAGCAGGCTGCCTCGTCCTCTCATACTCCGGCCGTGGCATCCGCTCAAAGTTCTGAGCTCGCCTGCGATCAACTTCTTCGTAGTAGACAGTACCGCCACGGCGCCGAGTTGTTCGCTCGACTACACGCTCACCATTCTCAAGCGAGCGGCGGCGACGATGGTGAGGGCGGTTTTGGTCTGGGCGGTGATGCTTGGAAGGATGCTCCCAGTCTTCATGATCGCCGTAGAGAACACCCCTGGGCCAGACTTTGTGGGCTACAACAGCAGCAACGCCAATCCCGGCTAGAAGACCAGCCGTAGTCTTGAAGAGCCCATGGTGATGATGGTTGTCGCTGCGCTTGGAGCGACGAGATGGTGAGCGTGAGCTTGATCGAGACGAGAGTAGTCCTCGTGATTTGGAGCGGGATACCACGCGAGACGAAGGTCTCCCACGAGGTGCTTGTGATCGACCACGAGAGGGTGAAGGGGTACGGCTCCTGGACAATGGCGACCGAATGGGAGAAGGGCTTGGCATTCTATCATGGACAGAACTGCGACGTTCGAAGGAACCAGAGCGAGGAGAGTTCTGCATGATGGGCCAGGACTCGCTAGTGCTAGTGTCGGTAGTGATCTGTATGTATGTATGTCTCACTTGATTGTGAAGTTTCAAGTGTTACATAAGTCTCGGTAGGACTAAGGGCACAGCTCCAACGGTGAGGTTTCTGCCCGATTGGGTTTTATTTGTTGCTACTTGGTGATCTGAAGCAAATCTTCTCTCTGTTGGACAAGGACCAGCGTTCCAACGTGGGAGAGTCAAAGTCGGTCCTCAGTCGCGCCAGATGGGGGTTTCTGTGAGGATTGTGCCTGAAGCAGTACCCACGACTCAACAAGAAATCAAACCGGAATTCGTCTTTCGAGCACTTGGAAGACTCTGGTGTTTTTCAACCGTGCTGAGCTTCTGCTGTTGGTGCTTATAAAGACCTAACAGGGATGTCCCCCCCCTGTTGATGACGTACAGGAAGACGGGAACACGACGGGGCTATCACGATGAAGGAATCGACGATTGCTCTTGGGGGGACGGACATCATCCGAGGGAGACACTGTTCGATTTATGATTTATGAGTAAAATACCCCAGACCGATAAGTTACAGGTCAGTGGCTTAGACGATATTGTCGATCTCTTTGAGGGATAAACATGAACGTGCGAGGAGATACTGATGGGTGAATGAATCAAGAGACGAATTGGTTGATACGAGAGAAACAATCAGGTCCAGACCAAGAGTATAAGCCCTCCTGGGCAGTATAATACAACTCGCATGCCATGTCTCTTTTCCATCTGCCGTCCCTCTCAACGAGGCGAAGCAGGATTTGAGGATTCGAGGATTTGATCCTATCAGTCCACCCAGATACGACAGAGTCTTTCTTCACTGCATCTGCATCGTAAACACCCCCTGTCTATGCACACGACGTCACACTACAAGGGGTCCCCCAATGCCGCGGATCCGACCACTCACTCACTCCCTCACTCACTCCCTCACTCACTCACTCACTCACTCACTCACCCACGCCTCTGTGGCGACATTCATCCTGTCTTGTCATTTGCTGGCTGGTAATTAACTGGGCAATGTTCTATTCGTGAGACTCAGAATGAGCGGTAAAGTGCAGATCCTTGATGAGTTGGCAATATCTCTCTCGTCTTACTCAAGCATATTCATGTCTTGTCAATTTGCACCCTGGGTGAGATGTCTTTGTGAGGCTGTAACTTGCAGGGCTAACATAAAACATTCAACACGGGTTCCTACATAATCTTACAAGGCGTTCGAACGTGCAAGCGTCGCCCGGTTACTTTGTCTCTTACATATGGTTAGATATATCCGTAGAGCGTGCTCATAACTGTGTTCAATGTGCTGATTACCCTGCAATATCACGGCCAGCTCTCGCCTGAGACGAGTCGAATTAGTGAAGCATTTGATGCATTGCTAGGTAACAGCATCGAGATTCTTGTTGGGGTCGGACAAAAGCTTCCTGGTGTGTTTCAAATATCGATATGGCCCACGTTAAGGACTCTGTTTGTATCAGCATCCGCCTTATGGGCCTATCGGGCGTCTTCATATTGGATCTTTGACATGCACATCCTTGTCGCCTTACGACAATCTCCTCGTTCGAGAACATAGACGTCTTGACTCTCTGAACATATATATACGTGGTGACTTCATTGGGAGACTTGAGACGGAGGTCCTGTGCATATTTGGCCTCGGTGCAGCAGCGATAGGGATGTGTGCCACATCAAGGGGCATGATGCAGATGTTCTATATCAGTGTGATACTCATGTTCTCACAAGAGTGGGCTGACTTCGTTCCTCGATGTCTTCTCACGTTGTCATTCTCGGGCACCTTGAGCCATCATCATGAGGACGAGGACTCATGAAACACCTTGTCAAGCCGGATGAAAAGAATCGAAATTACGATTGTCACTTCCCAAACGCACAAGAAACAGCGGGCCAGTACCGAATTACTCTCCTTCCATGTCGTCGATATGCAAAGTTAGATCCAGACCCCATGCAAATCGTATATCGACGATGACACAATGAACAGCAGGATCAATTCTTGCAGATAAACCAACGACCACGTACGATGACGTATTCTGAGTTTATCCCTATTTCGCAAAGTGTCATTACGGCGTAGGTTTGTGCTGTGATGCCTACTAGAAGTGTGGGTATGAAGTTGTGACCACCACGAAAGTTGTGGCAGTCCATCCATAGCCTATCCATCTCATCAGTCTTTTGACTTTATCCTTGTAAGCATGCAGCCACCGAAATCTTCTTACGAGCCATAAATTGGCTCAGCGCGTGAATAGTCCTGAGCCTTGGTGTACTCAGAGAAGAGTCCTCCATAATAGGGTTGATATGGCGGCTGACTTTAAGTTTCCGTGGTCACTACAAGGACAAGGCTTTCCTTCGCATATAATCGAGTCAACTGAGTCTATTCTTGTCTTAGTTTCATCGATTCACTGTCATCGTCGAGTTTCGTGGAAGGGCAGGTCAGTTCACAACATTACATGTCCCAATTCACCGTCGGCCTGTACCCGATGATCTTGGGTCCAAGCATGTCTCTCTTTCCATGTCCTTCTCTTGTATTTAACCAGCTCCAGGTTCAGTCTGAGAGGTTAACGAGAGAATGGCCTTACCACCAACGCGAATTACTCGTCAACAACACGCGACGATATCAACAGAACCCATTATGTTGAAGGCTGTGTCGTTCTCAGAGCCTCGCGGCACGCAATCCAGCACAGCATATATATACATGAACCCGATTGCCAACAATTCAATATCAATATTGTTGCAGTTTGAGTTACTCTGATCACTGTCAGATGTCAAAAGATATCAGTTGACTTGAGTGGCATTAAAGCCAGAGCGGATAATCTTGCAAGCACCATCAGGTTTGAGGATATACCTATATGTAGACATTGTCAACAGCCTGAGCATCATTCAAGTAACAGACCATTCTGTTTGTAGATACGCTCTGTCTTAAATGTTCTCGCAGACAGAAGGTTATCCTGAAGTCTGACGGTGTCGCTCATTGTAGCATCGGTCAAAAGCAACGAATCCTAAAATCCCGACGATGCATGATACTCCGGATGACCTCTAAAATGCTTCCCTCTTGGTGAACACTTGGCCAAAAGGACTCTGTTATCCTATTTTCTGGCTGGTGCCTGTCTTGTTACCAGTTGTTGAAGCGGGAGTCCTCCCATGAAAGCCCATGACCTGAATCGTGATGTCCTGGCAAGTCACAGATCCACACAAGTTCCGCGGATGGGTAGCTCTCAGCATCTTTTTCTTCTGAAATATACGAGAAGGTCCTTGTTGAGATTTCAAACTTTCCAGGCCTCAACACTGCCATCATCAACCTTGAGAACGCCACTTGGCTTACTCTGGGCCATGATGCCTAGAGAAGTGCCAATTCAAAGCTGGGGAGAGCCTGTGATGAATGCAAAAGGCAACAAGCAATGAAACGCTGTAGCATCAGGTGCAGGGTCTGTGAGAGCATGGGCTTATGAAGCGGTAGCGCTGGCTACGGAAGTTCCAGTCTTGAATATGCAGTTTGAGGGAATAAGCCCAATGAAACAAGCGGCAGTTTGTCCATTCGGTAAGCCTTACGGTGGGAGGCCTTGAAATGGACACATGCCAGTACTGCGAGTCGTGTACTGCATACACCTCGTGCTCATGAAACTGATCATGAGATAACAAAGAGAAACTCCACATCCGCCCTGGCCACGGCCGCAACCACAGCTGAGCCCTGTTCAGTGCGGTTCGGCTCAGCTCAGCTCAGCTCAGCCCAGCCCAGCCCAGCCCAGCCAGTCTCCGACTCCGCTCAAGGATTGACTGAGACAAAGCGAAGTAAATTCTAATAACGCCGCCACAAAACACCGTGTACATGGGGGGGTGATTTTCGACGAAGGATCATATCAGATCAGATGACTCCTAGGAGCCAAAACATAACAGAAACATACTTGGATGGCATACCGATAATAAAGCAAGGCAAAGCAAGACAAGCCAATGCGAGGGAGGCGAAAGAATTGGCTCGGGTCATCGTGTCAGTCTCCCCGTCTGGACTAAACGCCGGCAGAACGCGCCGCGCGTTATTGATGGGCCTCTTGCTCCCTCTCCCTCTTGTTGTTTGAGATCCTGGACGCCTTACTCGAACCAGGGCTCCTCGGATCTTGTCTTTTCCACCCCTCTATTCCCCTTGTTTAATGTCTCTCATATCTTTCCAAAAACAAATAACAAGCCAAGATGTTGACTGAAGCTACCTTTGAACGCTCCTCCTCACTTTGGTAGATGATGTTGCTTCGGATATGTGGGAACAAAACAAACAACCACCTTCCATATTTTGTTCTCGAACTGTCCCCTGCTTCTTAAATAGAACGTGAGCGTGAAACTCTCTTGCGAGATCCAGAATTGAGGTCTCAACAGGCGTGCCAACGACCATTCGAACTGAGACCACCGTATGTTTTGAAGCCGTGCAACCATTATACCTCGTCAGTTTTCTTGTCTGGTGAATTCTATAGACACTGTCGTGAGGCACGCAGCAGTGAAGAAAGTCCTGGAAAGTCGAGTCTCTCGACCAAAGTTTCAGGTCAGCCTCGATCATGGTAGGGTTACCAACCAAGAACGTAGAGATGAACACCGCCGTGCCCCTTCTGCGATGATGATGCCACCATCTGGCCAGGTAGTACCGAAACTCAACGTCGACACAGAGGGTATCAGCCATACATACTATGTATAGATGCCCAATTGTTGAAAGGCGCGCAACAACCCCTACAAAACGGTCGCGGAGTGCCATCAACGAATTGAGGCTGAGCTCTCGCCCAAACTATGATATGTCGTGGCATGGCCTGGACTGCTCCGAAAATCCAATAATGAGCAACTTGGAGTAAAGATCACCGCCGGGCTTCACCCTACGCCACGGCCAAAGTGATGTTGCCGGCTTACCCTTTGTTCCAGAGATATCAATTGATCATCACCCGAGGGCTGAGAGGAACAGCGCCAAGATGGTGAGGAGAAAGCATGTGTCGTAGCCGACAAGAGGTTAAAGTTAATCAATAGCGAAGCAGGGGATGACATACCCTTGGCAACCTCATCTCTACAAAAAAGCCCTAGCCGAAGTTGTACGTAGACTGGACTGTATGTAGGCTGTACAAATGTAATTAGTGATGGGGATCTAAGCGTGGGATTTCAACCGGGTCTGGGCATCCCTGCATCATAAATTCCTCACGCTTGAATCAAATGATTAGAACCGTACATATATGTCGAGGGGCGTGGAGTGATAAGGAGAACGTCGCAACAACAGGCTTTGAGCAATCAAGTGAGTGGCTTGCTAAATGAAGGCAAATCTGTACGGAGTAATAAGTTAGTGGATACGATTTCTCTCTCCACGCCGAACGCAAAAGTTGCACTGCGGAGCATGATGCTGGAGTGGTCTTTGCGCATGGCGAACCAGGGCTAACTGAGACCTTGTCATCGTGGATTGCGAGCCACCTGATTCATGGATAGAGCTGCAGAGCATCATCTTTCGTCAGAATGTTGACAGACTTTATAGCCACATGTAGGGAAGGTGTCGGAAACCTTGAGTGCCGCCTTGTCTGTTGATTCAAAGCAAAGTACTCTATATCTGGACCAGTATTTGGCGAGCCAACCTCAGGGTTGCGCTGTAAGATGTGCTCTTGCACACAATGCTGTTGCAATTTTCCTCAAGTGGCTTCGATCTGCCAACCGTCTCATTATCATCATCTATCAATCTAATGGATGATCGCCGATGTGGTAGGTTGTGACAAAGATAGCGGGACCAGACCAGCCAGACTACCGGGCCACAAGCGTCTAGCTGATGGCTCTCATTTGAGGCCCGGTGGTTGGTTGTGGTGGTAGGCGAGAATTAAGCACATATCACCAAGCCTACGGTGCGCATGAAGCTGTATTCTTGAGTTTAGAGAGACGTCGAGTCAACGAGAGCTCAGCGCGAGACTGACACTACCAGCCAGACACGATGAAACGACCCGTCTTTACGTGATCTCGAAAAATTCGATGACAAGGCACTGGCGAGGTACGATGCTGAGGTATATCAACTGCGTATTCAATCTTGGCCTCGTTTGCATTCACGGGTCACCGACCGCTACATGTGTGACCTGCGAGTGTTAATCAGTTGTCGGGGGCCGACAAGTTGGAATGCCGTATTCGCGACCATGGTGTGGTTCAATGTTGTAGACGAGTGGACGCATGTCCGGGGCGATGTCCGTAGCCGTAGTCGGACGGATTCATATGCCTAAAGTGCTGCGGTTTGAGGCATCTTGTCTCTGAAAATCCTTGGGTTAGGGGTGTCACACAGCGTTGCCATTCATTTCGAATTCGCAGGGATAGGCAAGCTTTTCGATAATGAAAGTGCCAAGATGGCGTCTGGGCCGGCGCAGTCGAGCTAGTGATCCGTAGTTTCAAAGACAGCTCCTACGAAAACAAAGGCAGTCTTGGTTGGCGCTGGACCATGACAGGTTGATCGAGTTCAGAAGCTAAAAAGACGCGGAAGCTGTTGGAGACTCTCAGAGTCAGCCATCAGTAAAGATGGGCCATGATTGGGCGGCAGATGTGTAAGTGTGATTATTTGGCACAGCCCTTTGTCTTCTGTCTCGGAGCATGATCCTTTGTGTTGTTGGATCACCTTGTGCAGCTCAGCGCAAGGGCCGCACGGCAAGCCTTGAATGCACATATCTGTTGCCTCGTCAAGTGCATCGTTAATGATGGCGGAGCACATGAGTCTCTGGCGCATATCAAAATGTGCTTGTCCCCGAAAGATGCTGGGCGGGCTCATCAACTCAAGTTTGGTTACGTTTGGGTAAAGGACCATGCACTCTTCAACCCCACCCCTCCAACACCAGGAGCAAGACTGAAACCGAACATATCGCATATGCCATCAGGGCCTCTGGTCAACAATGCAGTGTTGTGGGCGGGTGCAGCGGCGGAGGATGCAGCAGCGGCTCAGCCAAAAGTGGCATAATGTCGGCACCGGGGAGCGAGAGCCGCAGTTGTGTTTCCAGTCAAGCTTCATGGCGAAGCAGAGTTAAGTAATATCACAATGCAGAGTAACAAAGTGAAATGGACCAAGCCCACTGTATCTGGGATTGTTGGTTGGCAGTGTGTCTGGCGTTTTGTGTGTTTGCCACAGACGCTGCAAGCTCTCCAAATGTCGAAAGCGTCTGATTGGTTTCCATCTTCAAAATCACTTGTGGCTCAGTGATATAGGGATGTATGTGTGTGTGCGGATGACGATTGAATCGGTTCTTCGCATCGTGGCTGCTGATGCAAGTACATACATACATCACATGGCGGTAGGTATCTACCGTACTGCACAGTAGCAGCACCTTGGGCTGAGAAAGGATGAGACCGGAAATGGGAATCGTCTCCAACACCATTTGTAATGCCTCCAGTACATACTTGTACAGGCCATGGTGGGCATAAGATGGTCATGGTGGGTCGTTTTTGATAGTGTTGAGGGGATGAGAATGGCGGCTGACTGGTGCACAAGTGACAACCGACAGCCCAGGACTTCTCAGTCAAGAAACAGCTCGTACTAGAGGTAGGGATCCAATGGTGGTGACTGGTGAGGTTAGACGGAAGTCAATGACACATGTGGGAAAGCGCCGGCGTCTTGGTTTTCGATGCCTCCTCCCCTGCCAAGGGGGCGCGTTGATCAGAAGAGTCGAGGTACAGTAGGTACCTAGCTCATAATGGTGAACTTACAACTGATGATTTGGGCGAACTCCGAGGTATTTCTTTTTCTTTTCCTTCACAATTAAGAAAGGTATCGACCAGAGTAATACCATTGCTAATTTGCCCCCAATATAACAGCGAATACTTATTAATGACTGTCAGAAAATAATGCAATGCAAATGGTGCTGGTTTATTCTTGAATCCCAAGGGCCGTCAAGAATTACAATTGCAGATGCTCCAGCCAATCATAGCAATGGCAGGTTCAAGAAGTACCGTTCCTCCCACTTCCATTTTCAGGGAAGGTAGTAATCAAGTCTGCTTTCCTTCCTCATCCATCGGTCATCCATGAAGTGAATGCCGATCTATAGGTATCTTACCTTAGGTACTTAGCAGTGTTGACGCATGCTGAAAGCCCAATATCAATGTGAGAGGCACATCGCAGGCGTAATTCCTTCTTGCCCTGAATGCTAGAAATGTTGATGCTGCCTCGCATTCTTGGGGTGCATTGTGTATCACATTCTGTTACAACCTTCAGAAATGATCGACCGAAATTTTCTCTGTCAATATCCATCGTAACTCCCTTCTCTGACAGTTGCTTGGCTTGGCGGTCTCATGTCTTATTTCCCCCTAGGAAGTTTAAAGACAATGGGGCAAGTGCTACTGCATACGAGTACTATCTACAGAGGTAGGCCCTAGGTAGATACCAACCAAGGCTGGTATGTGCCTGCCTGCCTCCTGCCGACAGAAGATGGACAAACTTGGTAATGTGATCCATGGGAGGGATTTATTTCCATGCTCAAATTCATCGTCCTTCAACTAAAAATCATCTTACATTTTGACTTGCAAACATCCGCTTGGTTGTCTGCCTGTCACTGTCTCATGATCTATATACCCACTACATGTATTGATTCACTCCTTCAAACATCCAACCAATCATCCCTGCGCCAAAGTCCCTACTACTCCTTTGCACCAACGTGAGAAAATTGGAAAGGCAAGGATAACCTCCAAGGTTAGTTTCCCTGTCATAAGTGACTCACTGTGGTTGGCTAGCTTCTGTACCATACTGATTCGTTCTTTTTCTAGATTGATCATCACAGCACCCACTTCACCATCCTCTCCACGAGCTTTGCGCCCACATACATATGAGAAAAGTAGGCTGCGGCGGCATGGTTTTCCTCTTCATACGAGGCGACCACAGGCACGCGTCGGGATACAACCAACTTTATGTACCAAGCCCACCAGCGTACGTACTCGATTCCGCCAGCTATCGCTGATCAGGTAAGCCTGTCTCGCTACAATGGATTTACGCGTTACAGGTTTGTATGCACTGCACATCTTGTCCGAGCTGTCGGAGATAGCATCTCGAGCCTTCCGCTACCGAGAAAAAAGTAAAGAGAGACGAGACAAGCCATTCATTCCCTGGCCACTGAGGCTCTCCTTGGCGATGTGTGCAAGGGAACTTCCTCTACTGCGCGTAAGTGGCCTGGACTTGCATACTGGTACGGTATACTCCGTACTCACAACTGGGAAGGATCCGTACCCGAGGTCGAGAATACGATGCTGAACGCCATCATAGTGTTGACGAATGACCTGCACGGTGATCCATTGTCAGCCTGACCGATGTCATATCAAAAGATTCCTTTGAAATCATCAATAGATTTTGCATTCTTTTGACTGGTAAGTTATAAGACAACATCACCAGAGTCTTGACCACAACATAAGCAGAAGAATCCTCGGCTCTATCACGAATTACACAACAAGGCTACTTACGTCCATCTGTACGTACCCGGTATGCAGCAATCAATCAAGCTGAATTGTCTTCTTATGCCTGCCTGTACGAAATTAGACACGCCAATTTTGATTCTCGCAACCTGCTACCAAGGTTTATCCATGTCTCTCTGGCGCCTGTTGGGTACGCCAGTTGCTTTTAGCCAAGCAAGGTTGCAGCCAGCGGAATGCAGTGACAGGCTTGTGCACAATTGACTTACTTCTTAACGGCAATAAGCCTCTTGCACGACAGGGCCTGGGCGACGACTTTTTCTGTCATCATCTTTGCACATTCTGCATTTAGTTCTCGGTGAAATCAGGCGCCCTTGAATGGGACGGACGGTCTAAGAACAGACAGACGCCTATGCTTGCATCAAGTTGACAAGGACTTTGTAAAAGGGCAACAAACCGACTCCGGACTCCAGACCATGTGTCGATTATTAGTGCTACAAGTTAACTCAACTACTTGGCGCGCGGACGTGCCGGTATTGTCGTGGGCTGGCTGACACAGCTCGAGGTTTGCGAGATGCAGATTCGGTGCCGTCAACAATTAACTGGTCACTTCTGGGTTGCCCCGGTTGAGTTTTTGGATCATCGTCCCTAGTGTCTCTCTGTTGGAAATGTGATGACAGGCTGGGCTCCGTTCATGGCGCTGTCCAGCACCTCAGGGTGAGGGGGAATGCCCGCAACGGCAGGGATTCCCACCGTTCAATGCCAGGTTATCGGATGGGGCCAGACGGTGGCTTCTAACTACGTGCTACTACGTACCTCATTCAATGGTCGATAAGACGGATTCATATGTCCTTGTTGCGCTTGTTAAGAATTTCAGTCCTGCACTGTAGCAAACGACTCGGTGCCATACCAAGGATGCGGGAGACCTACAAGTAATATGCCTGCCGAAGGGACGCTGGCTCAGCAGGCCCACCAACCGCGTCCATACAATATAGAGTGTTACGAATGCTATGGAGTACACCACCACCACCAAGGAATGAGTGCAGCCATAATCCCAATATGCTCATTGCAGTGTCTTAGAAAGTCATGAGGACTCAGGGATGAAGCAAAAGGCTTATATCTAAAGCACGGCGCTCGCGCTCGCATGCTGAGTGACAAAGACGCAGAAAATTACTTTAGCCGTTAATAGTTCGACGAGCGGCACAGATTTGCGGCGCCTCTCAGCGAATGGGTGTTGATCCCATTTGGAAGAGAACGGACTTGTCCCTTGTTGTGGGGGTACATGACAGCTATGTTTAATTCCTTGCTACGTATTGCTATTGCCTGGGGCTTGAAAAGCTGGGACCATTTTCGTTCCTTTCTCAGCCATGCCGTGCCGGAAGTTCTGGTGCGTTTATTCTCCTGAATCATGACCGAACTTGTCTAGCAATCTAACGATGGTTGCCGCCTCAATACATTGAAAACACGGCTAGCCGACCCCAAACCAACCAAAGCCAAAGGTGATCACTGCACGAGCTGCACAGCATAACACAACAGAGCAGTGAATGAGAACGGAGCTGTATCATCAATGAATGGGGCAGGGAACCTGGTGATTATTTACACGCGGCCTTCATTCACGCATTCACGTTCCTGAAAAGGTCAAGCAGGGACTAGTAGTGGAGTAAGCGCCGTGGCATGGCTAATGGCTCCTCATGGGTTCAAGCCCACGATTGACGTACAACTCATGAGGCAAGCAGCATTTCAAAGATGGAGTTGCACCACTGTTGCGGATTGGGTAAGTACAAATAAGTGAAGGTTCCGACACACCATCTGTTTGGATGGCCCAGGACTTGTTGGACAAGCGAGCATGCAACACCATGAACACCTAGTTAAGAGGGAAATGCTGAGTTGATGAACTCAGGTTGATAGAGACGACCGTCCACAACACAAATTATTACAATACATAGAACAACAACACTGTAACTTACTGTATCCGTACAGGGCCGATGGATGATAGGCTTTGTACCAGTCCTAAACCGACGTGCGCCCAATGAACTTTCATTGATGACTCGGGAGACACTCCACAATGGTTGTGTTTGTCGAAACCTCCATCTTTTCATATCAAGGATCTCGCATACGAAAACAAGCCCCAGGCTTCATGGATGGGCTGAGAGGAATCCAGCATGTACACAGAGGTGTGCAGGTCAATCTCACAAGGCTTTCAGGAACGACGCACTCATCTGCCGCCTTTTTTTGTATCCCTCCTGGCTGAGCAGGTTTCGTCACGAGTCTCACTCTCATCATCTCCATTTATATCAATCCGAGAGAGAATGTAGCTCAACCGAC